>JANAVB010015704.1:0-16195 GCA_029216955.1 Iris pallida
TATATATATATATAATATATGTATGTATATATATAGTGTCGGGCACACGCTTTGTATGTGAAGTTTTTTTAAAAAGATGTTGATAATATTTTAAGTAGCAAATAACATCCAATCAAACTTATTCCACTTGCTTTTAAAATATCAATACATAAGAAAAAGAAGGCTATGCCACATTATTTTAGAACCTTAAGTTTGGCAATTGGTACTCTATATTATAGTTTTTCTCGTATCTTCCGCAATGCACTCCTTTGCAATAAAATTAAGAACTAATTTTTTATTCCAATTGAATGTATAAAATTTAAAATCTTATCATATTCAACATTAGTAATGTAAACTAATTAAATCTATAATTTGAATTCAATCTTATCTACAATTTTAATGGAACTAACGTTTCATATTCATCACTGTTGGAGTGGGTGGGGTTCTCAACCTATATGGAAAATCTTCCGGAGTCGGATTGGGTATTCCTATATATAATAGAAATATTACAAATGGATTTGGATTTGGTATTTCTATATAGTAGGAATATCTCAATTGAGTTGGATTAGGTATTCCTATATATAATAGGAATACAACAATGGTTTAGATTAAGTATTCCTACATATAGTAGAATACCTCAATTAGTTATGGGTTTGAGGCTATATATACTAGGTGTTTGCTTACACTAAAATATATTTAAAAAAGTAAGAAAGAAGCAATAGTGCTTTACAATTTTGAGAGAGAGAAAGGATTGAAGACTATTGTGAATGAGAGATCTCTTCGAATAACTTTTCTACATCTCTTGTTCTTTGGAGTCCGCTATCAAATTTTCTTCTTTCAAGTGAGTTGTGGTAATCCGTTTGGATCGGAAGGAGCTTGTAGAGGGTGTATTCTCTTTATTCCATTAGTGGAGGTTCTTTAGGGTTGGACTCCAATCGTCCCGTAATTTTTTCTATCTAGGTTTTTCACGTAAAAATCTCTGTGTCTGCGATTTATATTTGGCATTTTGGTTTGTGTGCTTTTGTTCGGTTCTCTCGTAAGGCTCTCTGATTTGGGGGAACATTTTTTGCTCTTCATTCCCAACATAATGGTATAAGAGCTTTGGGTTCAGAGAAGTGTCAAGAGTTGACAGTCAAACTAGGAAGCAGAGATATGCGAAGCCGATGCGCATGGTAAACCTAAACGGTACCAATTATCACTACTGGAGGAGCAAGATGGAGGATTTGCTATTTGTCAAGAAGTTGCATCTGTCGGTATTTGCTTCCGAGAGGCCCTGTGATAAATTCAAAGATGACTAGAATTTCGAGCATATACAGGTGCATGGGGACATAAGGCAGTTCGTTGACAAGAATGTGTATAATCATGTTCCCAGTATTGAGAATGCGAGGACATTGTGGGATAAGCTGGTGTCACGCCCTAGTACTGGAATATGGGGATGGACGTACGCCAGCTATACCGTATAAGGTACGAAGATGTCATACGGTCATTATAACTGTCAATCTTGTTGGGTATTCTAGCATACAAACAATCTATGGCATAAATTTGATCTCATATCCACAGGCAATTGCAATAAAATAATAAGCAGAAAGAATCATGTAGAAAGCCCGGAAATACTCATATGACAATCAGGAAGTCTACAACATAGGATAATAATATAAATGAGTATACCTTCCCATAGTTCCTAGCATGGTCCAGAACTGAAGCACATTCTTCAAGTCAAGTCTGGAAGATCCATAGGGTCGGTCACTAGCAATCTAGGAACAATCCAAGATTGGTCAGGCCAATCGAGCAAGTACCAGAAAGGAAGGCTCAAGGACGGGCAAAAAAAACCAGCATGATAAAATATGATAGGAAACATATATAAACAACAGTAGCAAAGGTAAAGGATTGTGCGGTACCAACGCACGATTACAAAAGATAAATATCAATCCAACAACTAGTGCAGGTAAGAAACCAATAATTATCACAATCATCCAACATCCACTAATACCTGCATCGCCAACTAAAATTGTAGTCTGTCATCAGAACAGTAATCCACCCCTTACATCAAACAAGAATAGGAGAATGAATTACCGCACTGGGATAATGTTACGTACCAGCTAGCTTAGCAAGTAGCAATCCAAACAATTTATGTGAATAAGCACCACTCAAATACCTATGGCTTTCCATGTGGAGGTTGGGTTACCCCAATGACGCAATATATGGGAATCCTCATATCGTACCGATCTAACAGGGTTAGCGAGGCCAACTATTACAGGTTGGCGGACAAGAGTATTAAATAATGTCGTCAAAAATGGTAAGGATTGTATGAACTATTCTGGATCAGATCCACGACCCTTAAACCAAACAAGGACCGGGGTCGCAAAATGTCTCCCGAGTAGAACCGCGCTCCTTATGCTATCCGACGGACAAGACAGGTCAAGTAGCTAGGCGACTAATCTAATCGTGAGTCTACCTAGCAGGCATTGGGATCAGGTATACTATATCAAAATAAATCTACACGCGTCTAGTTCAGCAAACCAAAGAAACGGTTATGCCTGAACCTTCGAACCAAATTCCCAACCAAAAATTCTGGAAAATTTAGCAAAGTCTCCTTTGTAATCTTGAACCAGAGGTCCCTATGAAGTGGGGCTATAACCACTCGGCGCAACCCATCGCAGAATCTCAAACTGAGAACACTAAGTCCCAGCCTCCAACAGCGCTACAACGCATACTCGGAACCAAACCATAGCCGAGAAAACTAAATCTCGGCCTCAAGCAGCACTGCGGTGCGTACTGGACGCCAAGCCAACACATGCAACAAGAATTGCCACGCAAGGCACATCACAGCACAGGCCCACAGTCATATCAATCCACAATCATAGTCAAAGAAACGGTTAGCTAAAGTCGTTCCCGACCGCGAATCGGACATGGAGCATATGGGGACAATCCGTATATGTGAGTCGTGCTCGTGTCCACGGAGGTGTGGATGACCCGTCCGAGTTGTCCGATATGACATAACCCGGTATTGAACTAAACTATCCTATGTTATCATCATGGCAGTTCTACCACTATTCTACACTACTCAGAGTTATATATTTACAATTACAATTAATTAAATACAATTAAATCCAACGAGAGGGTAAGAGCCGTCAATGAGCAGAGATAGTAGCCTAGAGGGCTCGGCTAGGTAAGCAAGTCTTCGACAATCAGGATCCAGGCTAGCACGTCCATCGGGATCCTCGAAACACACAAGAAATAATCATTAGAATCAATTAATAAAATAATAATAAAAATCATGGAGGATGGTAGGGGGCTATACCGTGTAGGTCCCACAAGCAATGCAGGGATCTAGCACAAAAATTGAGGCATACGGATGATATAGACACGCAAATCAAGACGTGCATGAAATCGAAACATGTACGAGATTCAAAATGATACGAATATCGAGACGAACGGGAAATAGAACGTTCACGTAAATCGAGACACGCACGTAGATCGAGTGATTATGAATATCAGAATGACACAAGAATTAATGTGACATGCAAATTGAGGCGTGCACACAAATCAAGATGGCATAAAGTATGATATGACACGCACAATACGACATGCATATGGTACATGCACATAAATCGAGACGGTGCGAGAATCAAGAAAGCATATAAATCAGTACGATACATAAATTAATGTCGCACGCAAATTGATGCGTGCATGCAAATTGGAGCGACATGAATCATGAGATAGGCATAAAGTCTGAGACACAAAAATAAGGTAGTAGGTAAATCAAGATGACACGATTCTCGAGACAACACGGGGATCGAGAAGATCCGCTGCCCAAGACAGCACACACACTGAGGTGCATAAAGAACGGGGACGTATAAATCAAGATGACATACAGACTGAGTAGCACACTGTTCGAAGATGCACACTCACCGAGATACGTAGCTCGAGGAAAATGCAGTCGAGGATGCTCGCTGCTCGAGCGACGCGGGGCCGAAAGCAACCCGCCTCCCGAGGTGGTGCTGCCCCCGAGGCGGCGACCGGTGGGAAAGTGTGGGTGGCGGAGGAGACGTCGTCGGGGAAGCGCACCAGGTCGGGTCGGGCTCCCGGAGGCAGAGAGAGAACAGAAGGAGAAGGGGAAGCCGGAGGAGCTCAGCCAGATGGGGCTTGCCGGCCGCTGGCGGAGGAGAGGGCAGCAGCGACGGCGCTGCACCAGACGGGGAAAGCAGAGAAAGGAGAAGGCGGGGAGGTCATCGCCGGTGTGGCCATGTTGAGGCGGAGGCGATGGCGGTGGTGACGAAGTGGTGGTGGAGATGGTGGTGGCCGCAGTGGTAAGGAAGCGGCCATGGCGGTTGTGGAGGTGATGGCCTTAGTGGTGCTGGGCCGACAAAGAGCGGGTAGGGGCAGAGAGAGTAGAGCGGGAGAAGAGTGAAGGGGTGCTCGAGAGAGAGAGAGGGAAAGTTGAGCGGGAGAAGGGAAGGGTGCTGATCCAGAGAGAGGGGGGTAAGTGAGCGAGAGTGAGAGAGGAGAACGGGAAGGGGCAGTTGGTGAGGGTGAGAGTTAGAATTAGGATTTGGTTTGGGGGAGGGTAGTTATAGGTAATTTAATAATAATAATAATAATATAATAATAATAATAATAATAATAACAATAATAATGGAAATAATATTAATAAAGAAGCTAACCATATTAACTCCAATAATAATAATAAAATATTATTAATACAATTTAATATAAGTAATAACCAAATGTCAGGTCGAAACAATCAAGGCAACCAAAATAAAAAAAATAAATAAAAAATTAATCAAATATGTAATTTTAAAATCACCAAAATAGGGATGTGACATCCTACCCACCTTACAAAAATTTTATTTTCGAAATTTTGAAATCACTTAAAATACGGTTTTCAAAACTAGTATAATTATATATCATGAAAACTCTACCCACCTTACAGAAATAAAGGAATACAACTAGAAATGAACAATATCTCAAACTAAAAACATCGAAGAGGACAATATATAGCTACACAAATCAATATCCTTAAAGTAAATCCTAAACACTGAAAGAATCTCGAAAAATTAAAATCTTGCATGCATGAAATAAGTCCATAAATCAAAACAAGTAAAAAATATCGAAAACAATATCAGTAAACTGAAATCCGAACTGCATGAAAATCTACAAAAAATTATAAAACCCAGGATATTTGTCTCAAATCGACAACCATAGTTTCCTTATATCCGATCACAATGTGTGTCACGGTTATTCTCTGCTCGCCATCCAGAATGACTACAAAAGATTTGCCATGGCAATATAATCGAGCGACTGTAACTTTCGCTACCACGCCATCATAGTATACTAGGGTCACCCGGTCACTCTTGACAAATACCCAAAACGAATCAAATCCAGAACCCAAATGTCCAAGTCAGTAAATCACAAAAACATCTAACAAGATAACAAGACAGTTCTAAAAAAATACTCAAAATCTATAATCCAGGTCAAATCATAATATACATCCAAAGCACCTTCAATAATAACACAACATAGTTTTGTCTAGGAAAATATTCCAAATATAAATTATATGTCAAAACATAATATATAGAAAGTATATCTATAATCAAAATAATATCTGAAACAGATAATCATGATTGCGAAGCCATCCAGAATCAAAGGAGCTGAATTGATACGAGAATATCCATTGGACACTCAACAATTGTTGAAATATCCAATTCCAGAGTCATGATAAAATCTTCCTTCCATAGTAATCAAGTCGACGCTCGAAAAAGGAAATAATGATACTAAGTCAACATGAAGTCAACGCACGAAGAGGATAACAGAAAATAAAACAAGGCGATGTATTGATAGAGAGAGCATTGAACCCAAAATAATCCAGTAACCCAATGATGGAGACAAGACAACATCTTATCTGATAAAGTGATCAAAATAAGCAACTTATGAGATCATATCTATCAAAACAAGGCATAAAGGTAGATAACAACAAACAAGTTAGGATCAAGCAAGATAGGTCCAAGTAGAGATAAGAACCAGTTGTGCAAATCTTGGGAGCGAAGGGCAAGTGTAACAAGTTGGAATTCCAAGGAACAGTAGACTTAGATCAATAATCATGTGATACCCAACAATATCTCAAAATGATACCTGCATGGGCCACCACTAAAACCTTTCCACTTTCCAGTACCGGAATACGGGGACAGACGTAGGCCAGCTACACCGTATAAGGTACGAAGATGTCATACAACAATTACGGCTGTCAATCTTGTTGGGTATCCTAGCATGCAAACAATCTATGGCATAAATCTGTTCTCATATCCAAAGGCAATTGCCATAAAATATAAGCAAGAGAGAGAATCATATGGAAAGCAGAAAATACTGATATGATAATCAGGAAGTCTACAACATAGAATAATAATGTAGACGAGTATAAATTCTCACAGTTCCTAGCATGGTCTGAAACTAAAGCACATACTCCAAGTCAAGCCTGAAAGGTCTATAGGGTCGGTCACTGGCAATCTGGAAACAATCCAGGGTTGGTCAGGCCAACTGCAGCAAGTACCAGAATGGAAGGCTCAAGGATGGGTGAAGAAAACCAACAGGATAATATATGACATAAAACATATATGAACAACATTAACAAAGGTAAAGTATCGTGTGGTACCAACGCACGATTACAAAATATATGACATTAATCCAATAACTAGTGCAGGTCAGAAACCAACAATTATCACAATCATCCTAACATCCACTAATACCTACATCGCCAACTGAAATTCATAGTCTGTCATCAGAATAGTAATCCACCCGTATCTTCGTTAATCAAAATTTGAAATTTTATTCGAATTTTTGTATTTTTCTATTCTTTGAACTTTTTCAAGTCTTTGAAAACAAAATTTTCTTTATATGAAACGTGTTTTCGATCGAGATTTTTCATCGTTATTTTGTTGGGTCCGAGATTTTGAAAAAAAAAAACCATATTATTTGGAATTTTGCCCTAAATAAAAAATTCTTGTCCAATTTCTAAAAATAATTTTCATAATATATAAATATTTCCTTTACATATGAAATAATTTATCAAAATATTGTCTTTAGCAAAATATGCTTTTATTTCGGAAATATTCATTTTGAAATCATATAGTCATAATGATTGCGAGTTATTATATTTTTTCTTCTTCGTTTTGGGTTTAGACCACTTGGGTACTAAACCTAGCCTACCAAACCTTAGGCTTAGATTGAGGGCAACAACTTTGAAGGATAGTAGCTAAATAGTAATTAGCTGATAACTAAGTAATTAATTGCTAATATCTAAATTATATTTAGCTAACTATTAATTAGTATTAATTAACTAATTAAATTAGTGGATAACAATATTGATTAGTGGTTAGTGTTCAGTCAGTATATTAGTAATTCCACTAAATTCCTAATTTATATTACAAGTATATTGGTTTTTGGAGTTCCCCCAACCTATCCTATAAATAAGCACACCTTCCAACAATTATACACACATCCCAAAACCCTGAATCTCCCACACTCAACCCAAGGTAAACTAGCTGCCACCCTCCTTAATCACTCTCTTATCACCATCATCACCAGCATCATAGCCCGACTTCGCCACCTCTCCTTGCTGCCTAACCAACATCGCGACTACCCCGGTATACCACTATAGCCCGGCCACCATTGGTCAAGCCACCCCGACAGGTGGCTACCGCCACCACCACCAGTAAACAATCACCCTCCCGCCCACACGTCACCAGACCTGATGTCCACAGCCACCATGCCCCCTCCAGATCCCATCCACCCTAATATCCATTCCGGCCATCCATCCATCCATTCCGGTCATCCACTGCAATCACCACTATCATCACCATTGTCAAATACCCCAGTGGCCCAACCGTCACCATCACAAATAAATACAGAGAGAAGAGAGAGTTAGAGACTAACTCGTCGCTCTGCAACCTGACCCTCGCCGCCTGTCGTGGCCGCCCGGTCGACCTGACCTCCGTCCCTGAAACCTTGTGGCCAGATCCCCGTCCCACTTTGTGCCGATGAGCCAGTGTCTCGGGGAACCGCATCGCCCGACCATGACTGCCATCGAACTGATCTGGTCTGCCTCTGCCATTTTATGGTTGTGCCATAACCGAATATGCACCACCCTTGGCAACCTCGACTAGACGAACACTACCTCCCAGTCTCCGCCATCCGCTCTATCGGTGCGACCCAGCACCGCGCTACGGTCGTCCCCCACTGTGAGCTTTACCCCCTCTTCTCCGTTCTCTAGAATTCCTCAAATAAATTTTCCTTCCTCTCCCTTCAGATCTGTGCTTTAAATTGGGGTTCGAAATTATGGAAATCAACTGTGCGGTAGTTAGTATCAATGAATGATTGAGCAGCAGCCCAACATTTATTAATATTAAGTTATCAAATTTATTATTATTTTGTATTAACCCATTCCATTAATCCATTTCAGTGCTGAGTCTTACTTCTAATATTATTAATATTATCATTAGTATTATTATTTATATTAGTATTGATATTATTGTTATGGTTATGCATTTCTATTTAACAATTTCAAAACTTTACTTGTGACAAAATATTTTGGATATTGGGCTTTAAGCCACATATTTATGTGGGCATTATTATAATTCTTATTTATGTTGGATTTTTGGCTTTTAGTATGAGCATGGGCCTTAGGCCCAAAATATATTTTGAATAAATATTGGGCCTATAGAATTTAAATTGTGTTTAAGCTAAATAAATAAATAGTTATACCATTTTGGTTTTGTTATGATTTTTTAGACTAGAAGTTATATTGTAATATCTTTGGGCTTAGGCCTATATAATTTAAAAAGGGATTTTGATAAGGCTACTAAATAGTTTAATTGGTCTAATGACCATTGTGATTTTCTTTATATTTCAATCATGGACCTTGAGTCCTAGAAATTGTTAACATGGGTTATAGGCTCCTATTACCAGTTAATTGTTAGCCTTAGCTCTAAATATAGTATTAATATTCTTAACTATTATTTTGGGTTAAATAATATTAACTATAATTTTGACTTCATTAATTTTCTTTAACGTATTAAACCAAATTGCGACTATTATAGTCGTTTCTATTCCTTGACCCAATTATCGTACCAAACTTGGCTATTTGGACTATTCTCAATGAAACCGCCCGCCGTCATTTGGGACCATCTTATGGAGCATAACATTATACCTATCCCGTATCGATACATTCGTATCGTGCATGTCGACTCCAACCATTTCAGGCAAGTATATTCTCTAATAATTTTCCATTTATGATATTTTCTATGTCTTAGTGTAGATGTACTCGATTCTTGACACATTGGTCACAGACACATTGGTCACACGGATTGGTATTTACGGATCTCGTCATGAGATGTTATTTCTTTTTTACCTTGGTGTATCTTGTGCAAGCCCCGTTGTAGTTCTTGTGCAATATATGGACACCGATTCTTGAGGAGACTTGCTACCTTTTTTTAGAATCCCGTGTTGTAACGTATCATGGTTGGATCCATCGTACCAATCGGAGGTGGAGGAATATTAGTCTAGATGTGTGGTCAATACCCTCCATATGCATGTTTAGATCGTTGTGAGTATTAATCATACACTTCATGTATAACTAACCAGGCAAGTGGACCTTGTACAAGTTTCCAAGCCGACCATATGTTAAAGCTAATATTTACTCACGTAGATAGTATGATTCTTGAATCGTGTATATGATATACTCAGTTTACTTGCTTTTGCTCTAGTTTACATTTTTTACCTTTGCCATGCTACTTTCATGTATATTCTATTTGCTCTTGTATATTCTCTCTATTATTATTTCATAGAACTTGTCACTTACTGGAAACTGTTGTTAGTGATGTGCTCGTTCCAATCCTGACTGGATAACTATTTTTAGGTAATATTATGCTCCACACCGTGGACTTCATGATGACAGGTCTTGACGCAATTTAGATCGTGAGTTGACCGCTGGAGAGTTCTAGGCCATTGTATTTTGATTTTATAATTCGTTATCGAGTTTGTCACCGATACTTTCTGGTCTTGTATATTTATTTGTAGACTTTAGCTATTTCAGTGTTATTGATATCTTTCATGCTTCATATCTTTCTTAAGTGTTTGTGATGTGATTCGAGTACATTGGTTATTATAGATTACTTAGATGTTGTAGTTATTTATTCGGTGCTTGACAGCGTTCTACCGCTGATACTGTGGCGTAGGCTAGACGTGGCCGACGTACTCATGCCCGAATATCCGTGTGCGGGTCGTGACACATTTTTATGGTAGCCCATGTAGGTCAGCCTTTGCAACTAATTGGAAGTCGTGGTAGTACTTAGGCTTAGTCATACTACTGCGAGCCTGTCCTGGGATTAGGATTGAATCATAGAATATTTTAGGAAATTTGGTACTCAATAATCACATATTAAGGACTCTTGATATATTCCAAGGATAACCCCTGAGAATCTTACTTCAAAACTCTTTTGAGTCTATGCCCACTTGCTTTTGCTCGTCCTAATTTTGAATATCTGTCCGTTATCGAACCCTATTTTTGTATTAGGATGAGTTTTATGGACCCCAAAGAGAACTAGAAAGAACACTACAAAAATTTGTCATATTAGCGACGTTCCCAAACTTCGCTAAACTCGGTAAAAACGTTGCTAAATGAATTTAGTGACATTTTGGGCGACGTTTTGGAAACGACGAAAAAAAACGTGTTGCTAAACGAAAAAACGTCGCTAGGGCGACGTTATTTGGCGATGTTATTAACGTCGCTAATTAGCGATGTTATTTGCGACGTTTGTTGGTTGACGCAAATTAGCGACATATAAGGCGACGTTATCTTGTGGTCGCCGTTTAGCGATACTTTTGCGACGTTTTAGCGACGACGAGTTGACATCAGATTTGGTGTCACGTATTGCCACGTCAGCATTTAGCGACGCTTTTAGCGACAGTTAACGTTGCTAAAATTTAGCGACGACTATTAGTGTCGCTAAAAACGTCGCTAAGTTAAAAAAAATATAAAAAACAGGTTCCAGAATACAAATGGAGCTGGAACCTGAGCCAAAATACAAAATACAAAATACAAAATACAGAATCCAATCCCTGGGTTTGCCGACCCCCTCGGTGGAACACTCAACACCGGCATGCACAATACATTCCAGAATATACAAAAATTATAACGAAAAAATACTATCCGCAACGAACAATGTCAATATATAATATCCTGAACAAACCAAATCAATATCCGCAAATACGTACAAACTCAATCTCCTCAACAAAAAAAATTGAATATCCACAAATACATACAAAGTAAAAATATAGTACAGTCGAAAAATGCAAAAACAAAACTACTGATCGCCTGAAGCTGGAGCTGGACCCGTTGCAGGAGGAGGAGCGTTCAGGATCGTCTGATACTCCTTCGGTGACAACAGGTGGACGAGCATGTCCTTTCGTGCACCGACGGATGTAGACGATGCTCCCGGCGTACCAGCAGACGGTCGCTCCGTAGCCATCTCCTGGAAATACTGCATCAGATTGACCAACCGCTGCATAGCCTCCTGCGTAGCGCGGGTCATCTGTCGCAGCGCCTCCGTAGTCTCCTCCAGCCTCTCAAAGCGTGAGAAGAGCACAGAATCATCTGTATGCGGCGCCCCGATCATCTGCAGCATCTCGTCACGTAGAGCTGCGATCTTCGCATTAACACTCTGCTGGTGGCGGAGTGACTCCTCAGTCTGTGCGGGGCCGGGCACACTAGTGGCGGTCGCAGAGGCCTGTGACACAATGAAGGCACCATCGGAGCCCGTACCATAGTACGTACCCCTATGAATGCCACCAACGGCCCTCATCCACAACTCGTCATCTGACTGAGCTGCGGCAGCCGGGGACTGCTGGGAAGTGCTAGCACCAGCTCCCTCTGACCGTGTCGTCCTGGCTTCCCTAAGCCTCAAAAACTCGACCTAGAAATAACATCTATATGAATTCTCACGTGGTCGCTAAAAATTAATACTAATGCACTAGCATTAAGTAAAACTTCTAAAACTCGACCTAGAAATAACATCTATATGAATTTTCTACGTAACTAACAATTAATATTAATGAACTAGGATTAAGTAAAACTTACTTAGGTGTCCCGGGCCTTGTCGTCTACGAACCGCTCCCCCTTCGTGTGCGTGGCGAGGAACAATGTCACTATATTCGGGCCTTCTTCCGATTCAACCTGTTACAAAATTATTATATGATTTGTCAGTTAAGTTGAAAGAAATATATTACTATAAAGTATTAATTATGGGTATACAGCGAGATACGTACCATATGGGTAAAAAAATCCATGATGGACCGTGATCCACCAAACCACTGCGACCCTGTCTGTCGCGCTCTTTTAGACTTCACAGACTTCTCCTTATAGGCTTCCTCCTCGAATCACCTCTTCATTACCGTCCATTCGACGGCAGAGATCCAACCCTGAATAGGCTCTCCCCGGCGGTCGCGATCCTTTTGGTCGAGGATCGCGTACTTAATGACCTTGCTGGCGACGCTAGAAAATATAGTCTCGACAGCAACGGCGCGGTAGGGAGGGAAGAAGTAAGTCCGCTGAAAAAATTATAGAAGTACATAAGTTATAACATAACATACTAAATGTTAAAAGGAAATAAACTTTTACGTTCCGAAAAGTACTCAAACCAGAAGGCTTTTTTGTCGGCCTGGACATCCCTCCAGTTGATCCAGGGCCCACCGTAGTTCTGTCGCAGGAATGTACCCAGTGACCGGTGTACGGAGGAGGGATGATATCTGTAAAATGGAAATTAAAATTTATTAAACAAATTTATAATAAATTTAAACTAATTAAATGCAATAATTTCACTTACCGCCTGGTCCGAGTACAGGCCCAAATCTCTAACCTCAGATCCCCCTCTGGGAGATACGGAGGATCTGTCTCAAATAGGAGCTGCACTATGCCCCTGCCCTGCCCCTACCCCTATCCCTGCCCCTGCCCGCAACCTGTCCTTCGGCCTCGCCATCGCCCTCGGCCTCGACGTGGGCCTCGGCCTCGGCCTTGGCCTGCTCCTCAATAGTGGGGTCGACCTCTGGAATACTCGACGGTACTGGTTGCGTAGAAGAAGAAGGCCCTAGCCTCGAACTGCTAGAGCCGGGTATGGAGACACTGCCGGCGACAAGACCGCTAGTGTATACTGGAGTTCGGGGGGATGAGGAGTCGGTATGAGTGGTAGATACAGATTGTCGGGGTCGTCGACTCCCACCAGCACTGGAACCAAATGATCCACGTTGAGCCATATCTGAAAAAATACAGAAGTATACCATACTACATCTTAAAAAAACAAAAGTATACCATACTACAGCCAGGAAACGTCGCTAAGTAAACCATACTATATCTGAAAAAACAATAGTAAACCATACTACATCTGAAAATGTCGCTTATTAACGTAACTAAAACAAAAGTAAACTATACTACATCTGAAAAAAACAAAGTAAACCATACTACATCTGAAAATTAAACATATTTAATCCTCTTCTAAAAATTCATCTTGTTCCGATTCCTCTTCCTCTTCCTCTTTCTCTTCACTTCTATCAACTTCCACTTCCTCTTCTGATACTTCTACCTCTTCTAATTGATGAAACATGTCATGAGGAACTTTCGTTGAGTCCACATCGACAATATTTGTAATAAGAGGTAGTTCGTCTTCCTGATAAGGTATCTCGTCGACATCGAAGGTATTTCGAGCTTTAGTGTTACAGACTACCCACCAATCTGATTTCCCGGCTCCTTATTTTGGATAGCTGATAAAGTAAACTAGCTGAGCCTGGCTTGCTAGAACAAATGGCTCATAAGCTGATATCGACGGCGATAATTTATGTCAACAAGACCATGTTTGTCAACTCTCAAACGTTGACCCTGGATCAGATCGAACCAGTCACATCTGAACAAGACGATCTTACAAGGTCCTATAGCATAATTGTATGTCAGTTCCACAATCTCTCGTAAGACGCCAAAGAAGTCATTGCCTGGGTCGACGTCTTTGTAGTTTGAAGATTTTATGCACAAACAGCTATTCTTCGTAGAATCTAAATCCAAGAAGTCGTCACTTATTCGAGCATTTGTTGACTTGAACCTGAAACCATTTACGCAGTAACTTGGCCAGGTCTTCACTTGATAAATTGGCCCCTTAGCTAGAGTTTTAATATACTCATTCTCAAGGATTGCCTCCGAACGATCAACCTAAATACCATATAAACTATGCTAACTTAATTATTATGTGCAAGTATAAATGTACAAAAAAAGTAAATTGTGACTACGTCCGTACATATGCTCTCAACCAAAAAAAATGAAGTCGTATTTGCTATTCTACATCCTCCTCGGTTGCGTACGGATTGTTGGACGTTACCTCATCCTTAAACATGTTAAAAATCAACGAAGCATAGGTATATTAGTTATATTCAGAAGCAACGAAGCACGTGAAATAATTTTACTTACCCCTCTAGCTTGTCCATTTCTTCCTTGTCGCAGTTGAGCAATACATATAACATTGCAGCGCTAACCTCGTCGTCATTTAGATATCTTTTTTTTATTTTACCAGATGGTTTTCCGTAGGCAGTAAATACTTTCAGCTTTGCCTCAATACCAACTTCATAGTCGTCATCATTTCAGGAGCCCTTGTTCTGTTTGTAGCAATATAAGGCTGAAAATACATGGAACAGAAGTTTGAAATCTCCTCAAGGACATATGCTTCACAAATAGAACCCTCCACACATGCCTTATTTTTCACCTTCCTCTTGAGGTGGTTCAACTGTCACTCGAACGGGTACATCCAACGATAACCGACAGGTCCAGCAACAAGAGCCTCATGGATAAGATGAATCAGCAAATGCTCCATTGAGTCGAAGAATGCATAAAGAAAACTCTCCCAAGTTTGCAAAGTGTTACCACAATGTCCTTCTCTTACTTCTCTAAACGATCGACGAGCAACTTGCAAGAACAAAGATCTCTGAAGAATATGCTAAGCTCTGTTAATCGATCCCAGACTACTGGCGGTAATAATTTTTGAAATGTAACAGGAGTTAACCTCTCCATGAATACGTGGCAATCGTGGCTCTTCATTTCGGTCAGTTTACACTCCTTTATGTCGACACATCTTCTTAGATTGGAGACGTATCCGTCCGAAAATTTTAAGTCCTGGATCCATCTACAAAGTCTCACTTTGTCCTCCTTGTCCAGCGAGTAGATTGCCTTAGGCCGCAAAAGCTTTCCCTTCCCGTTGTCTATCATGTGCAATGTAGGGCGTTTGTATATTTCGGCTAAGTCTAATCTAGGCTTCTGATTGTCTTTTGTCTTTTCTTTGACGTCCTTTACAGTATTAATTATGTTATCAAACACATTCTTCTCGATATACATGACGTCAAGGTTATGTCTAATCAGATTTGTGCTCCAATATGGCAGATCCCAGAATAAACTCCTTTTGGTCCAGTTATGATCTTCGCTAAATCCCTCGCAACGGTTGTTCGTTGTAGGATCTTCAATAGCACTTGGGATTTCTTTTACTTGTTCCCATGTGTCCTCTCCGGACCACATTGGCGGTGGATCGCCCTTCTCCATAGTTCCGATATGGAATGTAGTTATGTTCCTACGGTACGGATGGTCTTTCGACAAAACTGCCGTGAAAATCAAAGAAGCATGGCTTTCCTCCGTGTCTCAAAACAAAAGCCTTAGTGTGGTCCATGCAATACAACATTAAAGTCGACCAAGAGTGCTCCATCCAGATAACATTCCATAACCCGGAAAGTCGTTGATTGTCCATATTAGTGCTGCTCGCATCTGAAAATTTTGTTTTTTCGAAAGAATCATACGTGTACGCCCCTGTTTCCATAGCTGCTTCATCTCATCTATCAACGGCTGTAAGAATACGTCGATGTTCCTCTTCGGTTGTTCGGACCGGGGATGATAATAGTTAAGAACATGTAATGTGTCTTCATGCACATCCAAGGCAGTAGGTTGTACGGAGTGAGGATTGCCGGCCAGCATGAATATTGGGAATCTAAAAGACCAAATAGGGTGAAACCATCAGAGCGGAGCCCCAACCTTACATTATGTAGATCAGAAGCAAAATTAGGATATGCTCGATCGAAGTGCTTCTACGCTTCTCTATCAGATGGGTGATCCAACACTCCTTCGGTCTGTTGTCGCTTGTGCCAA
>JANAVB010015705.1:0-40291 GCA_029216955.1 Iris pallida
AATTCCGTCCTTAAGGATCGCCATCGCCAACGAGCTCACTACAGAGAACAATGATCTTCTTCGACTTTAAGAACTGGAGGCACTCGACGAGAAGCGACTATTGGCTCAACAGCATATTGAGTTATATCAAGCCCGCATCTCGAAGACTTTCAACGCAAAGTTAAGTTAGAGCCTTTTAGAAAGGAGAGCTCGTTCTAACGGTCAGACGTCCTATGACTATGACTCACATGAGCAAAGGCAAATTCCACGCAAAGTGGGAAGGGCCTTACGTTGTGAGCAAAGTCTTCTCAAATGGAGCCTATCAACTCTCAGAGCTGGACGGTCGAGTCGCTATAATCCCTATCAATGGCAAATTCCTTAATAATCTATGCATGAATGTAAAAGCTAGATGCTTGTAAATATCATTAGACAAGTTCATAAATAGCTCAATTTTATTTCATCATGAATGATACATGATATCAAGGAAGATCACTATCATCCTTCTCAACATTGGGATGCGAACCACTGCCGTCTTTATCAAAGACATACAGCAAAAGATCCGAGAACATCCATGCTGGAACCCACCAGGAACTTACAAGCAGCCATCCTCATGGCCTCTTCCTCTTCAGTCTTTTCTGGTTCAAGCAGGAAGTCCATGATGTCCCTTGGTGGCTTGGGTGCAGACGAACCTTCGCCCGCTTCTATCTGCTTTGGCTGGTCGGGATCGGCTGGTCGTTTTTTTGGGAGTTCTTCAACCTTTGGGGCGATTTCAGCCTTCTTGGATGCATCTCCAGACGACATCTTTATGTTGAAAAGTGGAAGTGGTCATTCCTGCCAGATTTTTGTTCTATTTATAGGTAGAGATTCTTAAAACAACGAAGCGACACATTCATCCGACGGTTCATCCGTTCATCACATTCATCCGACAGTTTACAGTTCATTATTATCATCCGACGGTTCACCCGTTCATTATTATCATCTGACGGTTCATCCGTTCATCACATTCATCCGACGGTTCACCCATTCATTATTATCATCCGACGGTTCACCCGTTCATTATTGTCATCCGGCGGTTCACCCGTTCATTATTATCATCCGACGGTTCACCCGTTCATTATTATCATCCGACGGTTCACCCATTCATTACCATCATCTGACGGTTCGCCCGTTTATTCCTTATTTGATGGTTCGCCGTTCATTATCATCATCTGACGGTTCACCCTTCATTACCATCATCTGACGGTTCGTCCGTTCATTACCATCCATTTGACGGTTCGCCCGTTCATTCCATCCATCCGACGGTTCACCCGTTCATTCAACTCATTTGACGGTTTATCCGATCATCCCGACGATCCACTTCGTTCGTTCATCATCCATATCAGCAACTTGTCATCCTTGATTAGGTTGTCTATTGAAATAATGATATTCAATAAATTATATTCTGCCATGTCCACATTACCTCTGAGCAGATATAATAAATATAATTATTTTCTAAAATCAAGAAATATATCATATCCTGCACCTCTGATATATTTTCTATCGCTATTATTTATATCTGAATAAGATATGCAATAAATAGTAGAGCCACAAAAAAGTCTTTTTATTGATCAAAGTTGAAAGACATTACAAAGATACATATTGCAAAAAAAAAAACAAGAAGATACAAAAAATCTTTCTAGTTGGCCGGCGGGGTCATCAAGTTGGTAATCTGCTGCTTCAGAATCTGTAGTCATTCTTTACGAGATTCTATCACTCGCTTCCTAGCTTCTTCCATCCCAGATTTATCATTGAAGGTTGACAGGGTTACTAGTCTGCGAGTAATTTTAGGTTGATGAGCTGCAGCATATTCATCTCTTTCTTGAGTTAGAACATCAAGTTGTTGAATTGCAGCCTGATGTTGGATGGCCTCATCTTCCAGCTCTTCCTGAAGACGGGCAATTTCCGCTTTCAATTCAGCAACTATTTTTCTTTCCTTTCAGCAACAGATGCCACTGTTTCCACTTTGGAGTTGTACTCAGCGGACTTGGCAGTGAAAGTATCCAAGAGAATTTAGAAATTAACTTTCTCAACCGCAGCCTCTTGAGACATCCGTTCAAATTCGGCTTGCACCAAAGGCTCTACCTCTCCCTTATTTAGCTCTTTGTAGCTCTTAATTGAGGTCTCCAGCTCATCTAATATGTGATCAAGAAAAGTAGCCTGAGCTTCATCGCCTTGATTGCGGATGGCATCTACCAAGTAAGAGGTTGGACCTCTAACTGTGGAGAAATCAGCCTCTTCCTTCTCCATCACCCTATCTATTAGAGGTCCCAACGAATCAAAGAAAAACTTGGTAAATGAGTTAATGACAAATTGATTGGTAGCCAGAGCACCAGGAGTAGCAGCTACTCCTGTTGACGATGAAGCAGCAGGACGTTCAGCCTCTTGCACTTGGACGGAGGGCTCTTTAAATAAGGGAACTAAAGTAGAGCTGGTTGCTCCTCCCGGTTGTTCTTCTACAAAATTAAATATTGTCATTTTGCCTGTCATTTGCTACTGTCAAAGAGGATCAAAAATGAAAGCAATCTTACCATGGCTTGGTCCAGTATCAGGCCTGTCATCTGTTGGAACAGATTCCAACCTAGCAGAAGTAGCCTCAGATATTACTGCCTGGCTACTGCCTGCCTCGGAACCACATGACAAATGACGACTGCTGCTAGCTATCGTCGTTACAAGCACTATATCCGTGCACACCGGAGGAGCTGGGGAAGATCCGAGTTCTGTATGGATAAGAATAGAGATGTCAGCTATTAATCTATTTAAAAGAAGAGTGTTAATTTCATTCTATACCTTTGGGATCGACAGTAGGAGTTTCCTCCGGGGCTACTTCCACATCCACAATCTTTTCGGGAGACACATTCACCTCAACGTCCTTTTCAGGGTCCAGTGTATCGTCAGCAGCTTCGGGAGATACATGCACTTCATCATCCCCTTCAGGATTCTGTGTATCATCAACAGCCTCTGATGATGTACTCTCCTCACTTTCATGTTCTTCAGGTGCCTCCCCGCTGGCAGTTGTAGCGGCCTGATCAACATAATCTTGCAGACCGAAGTCGCAATCATTTAATGCATCAATCATTAAGCGGTCCTCCTCTTCGTGGACTGTTCCTGGTGTAGTAGGAAGTTGAGTAGTCTCCACCGCAGGTGAAGGAGATCGTAAAGCTTCATGCTCCTCCTCTACAATATCTTCTCTGGGCTCTACGGCCTCATCTCTCTGTTTAACCTCCTCCCTCTGCTCGGTCTCCTCCCTCTGTTCTGGACTAAGAATTTCACGCCTAGACTCAGAAACAAGAGTAGGAGATGACATAGTAATTCCAACTGCAGCATTCACCACTACCGAGGATAGAATTTGTCTTGAAGGAGTGATCGCCCTCTTTCTTCTGTGGGCCAGTTTCTTTCTATGTAGAGGTCTCTCAGGACTCTCTACATTTACTACCTCGACCTATTTTTGAAGAGAGGTCGACGTAGCTGCTTCTCGTTGGGTTGACTCGGCCAATTGCCGGGATTGTGATCTAGTAGTGACCTTCTCTGATGATTGTTCCAAGATCAACTTCTTCTTCGCAACTGGAGAAGAAGGTTCTTCTCTCCTTCTCTTCCTCTCCTTGACTGGAGACTTAACAACTTTCAAAGAAATTCTCAATGGTTCATTGAACTCTTCAGGGAAGTTAGCTTCCCTTGAGGCTTCCAACGGGTCATCCACTGGTTTATGTTCTTCATCATTATTCGGAGCTAACGTAGTAGTTGCTCCCTTCTTCAGACGCGTCGCTGTCGCGAAGCTACAACAAGATTGAAATTTTCAGCAAATGTATTCGCTGCTGTATAAAAGAGCGAATATGTGTATAACATCCTGGGGCTGTGATCACTCTTGGTTGGCATCGAGAACACTGCTCTTGTGTCTCGTGCGTTATAATAAGCCTACGCCCTGGCGCCATCAATCAAATAACCTTATCCTCGCAGGCACGTTATGGCGTTACCCACGTGGAACTGGTCATAGCCAAATTGCCGTGTAAAATGGCTCGGAAGATATGGTTCTAGATAACACTCTTCTTCAAATCTATAAACCAAATGAGACGGCCGAATTGTCTTCAGCCATTCAAATACTGCGCGACCTAGAGGCTGCCTCCCTAGATCAACCAGATTTGTTGCCATGAATTCATAACCAGTTGGAGGAGCGACGTAGTAGAAATTCCATCCTTTTCCAAGATTTAAGGCCTGTCTGCAATCTTTCAGACTGTTATATGTCCATTTTCCCTGGGAGAATCTTCGTAGATAGCTACCACCAACTGCTTCCATATTAGGGTTCATCAATGACGGATGATGCAGAAGTAACCATCCAAATAAATAAGTATAAGACAGCTCTAGTCGAGGGAAGTTCCCCTTCTCACCCTTCCCTTTGAGCATAGAGTCAACAAAAGACGAAGACCGACATTTATTCTACAAGTCATCGCCGATAGTAAATCCATCCGGTAGCCAAAAACTAGCCGGACAGCTGCGAAGAGTACGCCGCGATGGAAGCGGTCGACAGCACATGCTCCGGGGACGACGAATCATCGAAGCCAATATGTGAGAAAACTCGCCAACTGGGCTTTCTTGGACATGGATCTATAACCCAGTCTTATAAAACTTTCAATGACATCTCCTTTTTTGAAAGGAGGATATTGTAATTCATCATCAACTTTAATGTCCATCTCTTTATGCTCTTCCATCAAACCGAGCACCTCACTGTTGCTGAGTGGTTTGAAGAAGCTTAGATTACATTTATCCTGATCCTTTATCTTCTTCTCTATGACGTGGTCAAGAAAGAGATAAGACAGCCAGTTCGATGAATAGCAGGTACCAGAAGAACCACTCTTGTAATATAAAAAGAAGATCTTGTAATGACACAACAGTTCTTCAAAGACATCCATCATCTCGGTATTTTCTCAGCGAAGTCGGTCCATTTCATCATTTGTTGGGATAAATTCCTCATAAGGGAATTCTCCCATTGGCAAGTGCGAGATATATTTCATCTCATGTAGAGCGAGTCCGATTTCACCGCAGGGTGTCATGAAGGTCCATGTCCTATAATTATACCTCTCTGCCAGAGCAAGGAACAGATGAGGGTTGGGTTGAAAGCCATATACAGTAGCAAATAATGGCTGATATAGCTCAATCTTCTGGAGCTTTTCTTCAAACTGGACCAATATCCAGTTAGCTATGTAACTCCATATCTTGTGATCTGGGTTCACCAGACCTGTCAGTCGGATGTCCTGATCCGGGTATCTGTCCTCAGCCTTTGCAAATTCATTAGCAAAAATCGGCGTCCTCACCGGCAGCAATAAAGAGGATTCTCTGAAGGGATACATCCAGGCTTCAAACCTCTGAGCACCGAGCTATGACGCTCAGAAGAGCTGTAGAACATATCCCTGTTATTCGGTCCTTTCTTTACACAAATAGTTCCTGTTCTTGCTTGTTGAAGAGGGGTAATATCCCAGTCCATTCTCCTGGGATAGCTGGCATGGGCATAACAGGATAGAGGGAGGCATCTGGCAATGTCCGGTAACAGTATTACTTTCTCCTTTCTCTGGATGAGTCTCTGCTCAACACGAGGCCTTGGTTGAGAACACTTCTCAATAGCTTCTCCAAATAAGAACAAGGGTTTCTTATGAGTAATAGCATCGACAGTCTGCAGAGGCTGCCCATTCATCAAACTCAATAGAGTTTCGTTGTCCTGTGCTACTAATATAGCCTGACGGGAAGACAGCAGAACATATTGGAGGAATATCACATGGGACAAGTCTTCCTTGAACTTTAGTTCAACAAGAGTCCCTACGAAGGTTTCATATTCTGGGTCTTTTCTGATATTAATTGTATCAAACAGAAAGATAAAATTCACTACATGTCAAAACAAAGAAGTCTGTTCAAAAAATCAGCAAAGTGTGCAAGTGTCAGATTGCGCTGGATGTTAGATTGCACAAACAAACAGCTTCTATATGCAAGATGTCTAATTGCGCTAACATATTTGCTTGTGCAAACCATCAGATTGCGCTGACAAACTTGCACAAGGCAACAGTTTGCGCTGACAATCTTGCACAAATCAGCAAATTGCGCTGACTTTTGCCAGCGCAATTCAACTAATTGTGCAAGAAAATAGTCTTCATAAAAATGAAGACTATTGGGTTTGTGCAACCAAAACCCTAAACAGGGTGGCGCAGTATAACCAAATCTCTAAAAAGATAGGTTTGAAGATTCAGTAAAGTCGAAGAACCCTAAAAAGGGTTTTCGATTGATTCACTACCTTGCAGTGCGGGGTGCGCAACTTCGTGTCGAGAGGGGCGCGGCGCAACACGAGCCGAAGACTCGACGGAGGCCTTGCCTTTCTCAGCAGCAGAGCGCTTTGGAGCCATTAAGGTCGATGAAGAAGGAAAGAGAGTCGGGAGAGCTCGGGAAATTCTTTCTTTCAAATGTTTAGAAGCAAGTAAAGAATGACAGAGAAGAGAAAGAGAACTATTTATAGTTTTCGAGAATGAACAGACGCCTTAGATTGTGCCGAAGAAACAAGAACTAATTCCTCCAATTGCGCAGACAGGTCATCATTTGCGCAACTTGATTTAAAATTCAAAATTCAAAGTATTTCGAAACTTTGAATAAATTCAACTTTTGAAAACTTTGAAGGGGGTCTTGTAGGTCCTAAAAATCAAGTTGCACCCATCAACAAAGTCATGAAAATCAAGAAATGCATCCTTCAATTGTATTACGCAGAAGACAGATTGCGCACCATCTCGATTGCGCAGGCTGAACTGCGCACTCATTCAAGTGCGCAAGCTGACGTAGCCTTGTCATCATTACCTGACGGAATTAAATCTTTTGACAACTGACAGCACAGAGAACTAGGAAACTGTTCGTTTATCGTGCAGCACAGCGCTCGAGGACAGCTGTACATGCAGTGCAATCTGCCAGACTCTCTGATGCACGGTCCATCCCAGCGCAATCTGAAGTCAGCACAATTCAGGTGGCGCATTTCATCAAGACAACTGACAATGTACACGTGGCCTTCATGCCATCAATTACTCATCACGTGGCAACCGTCTGCACGATCATGCATATTTCAATCAAATAATGCCATGTGTCCAGCACAGTCAGCCCACGATTAAATAACTGCTAGCGCAGTCTGATGCTGCGCAATCCAGTCCATGCACAATCCATCCTGCGCAATTTAGAATAACTAAAAGTTAGTTATTTCTAGAACTCTATAAATAGAGTTTCAAGTCTTCATTACAGGGGACACACATAAAAATCAGAAATTCAGAATCAAGATCAGAGAGTTCAGGAGTTCTTGCCCAAGTGCTGCTGTATTCTTCAGAGGCTTTTGCCTTCAACTTCAGAGGCTATCGTCTTCAAAGTTCACATCGTCCAAGGAATAAAGCGATCGTCATTCAGATCGGATTCCTACAGTTGTACTTTCCCAGAATTCTATTATAATCTTTTTATAAAGTTTGTTGAAATAAAGATCAACTTTTGTTTTTGTAAACAGACGCGCTGAGCAGAATGTTTATGGAATCATTAGCCCTAAATAATATCATCCGATAAGACCTAGAAGCGATAGGAATCGAACTCGGAATTCAATATCTACACCTGGCTCAGTTGAAGCTTGGGCCGAGCCTGCAAGACAAAGTAAAGACCGCAAAGAAGGATGATCCATTTCTGAAAAAAATGCACGAGCTGATTCCAGCAGAAAGGACGACCAACTTTACGGAGGATGAAAATGGGTCGATGCAATCAAAAGGAAGGCTCTGTATTCCTGAAAATGTCGAACTCAGAAAAGAAATTTTGACAGAGGTGCATTATGCGAAGTACTCTTTGTATCCCGGAAGTACCAAGATAAACAAGGACTTGCGCACGACTTTTTGGTGGCACGGCATGAAGAAAGATGTAGCTAATTTTGTGTCATAATATATGGTTTGTCACCAAGTGAAGTCAGAACACCAAAGGCCAGGTGGGGAGATGTAGAACCTCGCCATTCCCGAGTGGAAGTGGGACAATTTCTCGAAAGTTTTTATTGTAGGATTTTCGAAGATGCCACGAGAAAATGATGCCATTTAGGTCATTGTTAATAAATTGACCAAGTCGGCTCACATCATCGCAATCAAAGTATCATGTAGCGTCGATCGGTTAGCATAAATCTATGTCGATAAGATTGTTCGACTGTATGGAGTACCAGCCACAATAGTTTCTGACAGAGACGGGCGATTCCAATCGCATTTCTGTACGAGCTTGTAAGCTGCGATGGGAACCAAACTAAATTTTAGTAATGCGTATCAACCCCAGACAGACGGTCAGATGGAAAGAATGAATCATATCTTAGAAAATATGTTGCGTCTGTGTGCGATCGATCTAAAGACTAGTTGGATACACACTTGTCCCTAGCAGAATTTGCGTATAACAATAGTTATCAATCGAGCATTCAGATGGCACCATACGAAGTGCTCTACAGAAGGAAGCAACGATCTCCAATATGTTGGGATGAAGTCTGAGAGCGACAGGTGCTCGGACCAGAACTGGTAGAACGGGCCATCGAAAAGGTTTGCTTGATTCGAGACAGACTTTACATCGTGCAAAGTCGACAAAAGAGTTACGCAGATTTTCATGCCGACCGCTAGAATTTCTGGTCGGATACCATATGTTTTTGAAAGTAACGCCCACGTGACATGATGCGGTTCGGTGTTAAAGGCAAATTGAGCCCGAAATTTGTAGGCCCTTTCGAGATCGTTGAGCGAGTTACGACTGTTGCTTACCGGATCACACTACCTCCTGCCTTTGCTGAAGTGCACGATGTTTTCCACATTTTACCACTTTGAAAATACGTGCAAAATCCAAGTCATGTGGTTAGCTTCGATCAGTTGGAGCTACGTACGGACTTGTCTTACTCGGAGGAGCATATTCAAATTTTGGATCGTAAGAAAAAAGCCTTGGAAAATCGGTCGATGTCTTTGGTTCGCGTGCTTTGGAGGAACCATTCAGTTGAGGAATCAACATGGGAGATGGAGGCGGAGATAAAGGAGAAGTATCCTTTGTTGTTTATCTGATTTAAGGTCAGACCCTTGTTCTTAAATTTCGGGACGAAACTTTTTCTTAGTGGTATATTATGTAGTACCCCATTTTCGATAGACGGTGGACTATGTAATATGCTTACGGCGAGTCAGACTCGATCAGAAATGTAGATGACTAGTCTGACTCGGTCACTGAGCTTGGTATACGATAACACTTTGTGGTATTGAATAGATCAATTTGGACAAATGTTATGAGAATTGATGAAACTAATGGAACGACTTCTGTTGGAATAAGTCATAGATGCAGCAGATTACATCTCGGCGAGTGAGCTGTATATAAGAGTCCCTTCGATGGGACCGGGCTATTATATGGTTTTCTTAATGTTTTTGCTGCTTAGTTTTGATGAATGCATTTTTTGCATCGATTTCTGCAATCATTCTAAGAATTTTGAAACGAAAGATAAAGAAGGGATTCTGATAAAATATTGGTGCCATTACAGGAGCAATTATAACTGAAGCTTGAATATTGCGAAGCGCTTCGACTCTCGGCACGATCGAATACTTGTTGGGTAGTTCGACCCATTCTTTTCTACTACTTCCCATAAATGAAATTCTTGTTGCCTCGAACTTATTCAAATCGACGATGCCAAGTTAAATGCATGCCAAATTACTAAGATCAAGACTCGGGATAACTATATCGATTTAGAATAATTTACTCTAAAAATATAAGTTTCACACCAAAAAGAGAAAAGTTAAGGTTCTAGAAAAAAGATAGACTATTTCATAAACTGTAAAATATGAAACATCAGTTGCGGAATATGGTGCCTCAGAGAATTTGGTGCCTACGGGACACTAAATCAGAACGTACGGCTTTGAGGAAATAAACTCTTGCATGAGTCAAAATGATAATGCTGCTTAATACTGCCCGCGCTATGCAATCTGTTTCATATGTTAAACTGTTCACGCATTGGCATGGTCATGGACAACTTTACACAAGTTTAACTTTCTTCGAAAAGGTATCTGGGGTGCTGGAACCAAATCGACCTAGGGGGAATATAAATTCGTGCTTCGGTACAAAGCATTACGGGACCTCCAGTAGGGCTTAGAACCCAGGCTGAAAGGACGCATTGCAGTGCCATGTAAAGGTCCTTCGTGGTGTGTAACACCACTGACCACATATAAAATAGTAGCATACTCACCTATTGTCTTATGCAGGTGGAAATTATAATCCATGTTTCATGCAAGAATGAACACGGTGTGGTAATAATTTAGATAAACTGCTATGTTTTAATGTATGCTTTTACTATTTTAAGGAAGGTTATCAATATGAACTGAATTTATTTAGTCTAACTAGAAAAAAACTCTAATGCATGCCTGCCTTAATAATCAGAGTCGGTTTAGACGAGTGGGTTCGTCCTACTCACTAGTGCATTTCCAAGTGTACTAATCTTCCGATCCCACAAGTGACGTGAACTCTGGGGGTACACGGTGCTGAGCCAAAGATGAAGTTCGGAGAGGCATTTTGAAGCTCTTACTATTTAAAAATATTTTGAAGCCAATTCATCGAAGGCTTTCAATGTATAAAAGGGTATGAATATATGAAACAACAAGTATTAGTTCAGGCAGTTTGTCGAGTATTTTCTTTTGTTTCAATCAAATGTAATCGCAATGACATATCCAATATAATATGATTTGTATATAGTTGCAAGCTATCAATGAAAGCATATTTCTATTTTCCTAAACTATGTGTTCAATTCTATACAATTTGTGAAGTTACAACTTGATGGTTTCATATGAATGTATCAATGTAATGTTCTTGCGTTGTACGAATGTAACTCCAGCCTCGTATGAGATCGCGCCCTAACGAGGACGATCAATTCGCCATAATCGATGCGAGGACGAACGGTTTATCGAATTGGGGCGTGACAGAGAAGTCCTCTCCAAAACCTATCTTTATAAGAAAAAGCCTCTCTGATTAAGACAAACAAGCATTGCTAAGCCTTATAAAGGAATATATTGATGTCTTCACCTGGAGTTATGAGGATATGCCTAGTTTAGATCCGAAGGTAGCTACTCACAAACTCAACATTCTACCCCCAAGCTAAACCAGTTAAACAACAACAACGCCGATTTTACCCACAAATAATGGATGCAGTTGAGACTGAAGTCAAAAAGTTGATAGCATGCGGTTTTGTCTGAGAAGAACAACATCCTGATTGGGTTGCCAATGTGGTCCCAGTTTTGAAAAAAATAAAAAAATTAGAGTCTGCGTAGATTATCGAGACCTCAATTTAGCTTGTCCCAAAGATGAGTTCTCCTTCAAATTATAGATATCATGATTGACAACACTTGTGGCTTCGAACATATGTCTTTTATGAATGGTTTTTTAAGACTATAATCAAATAAAGATGTTCCCAGATGATGCAAAATACACATCATTCAGAACAGTGCTGAGGGTATAATGTTATACGGTGATGCCATTTGGTTTGAAGATGTAACTCCCAAAAATTATATTTGGTAAATTTGAGTTTTTTTAGATTTTCCTTGGAATTTAATATTATTTTATAAAAATTCAATTTTGATTGAAGAAGTTGATTAACGAATTCTGAGTGTTAATAAATTTTCTCAATTTGAAAGTATTTTTGAATATATTATTACAGTTCTAATGATTTGATTTATGTTGGAAATTTCTTAATAGAGTGCATCACGTAATTGCTTTGCTATAATAAAATGAATTTTTATTATAAACAAAGTTTTGTAGCTAAATGAATATTTATATATAAATATTCTATTTCATAATAATAACCTTATTGATTTCTTAATAATATTGTTTGAGAGACAAATAATATTATTAACCGTTTCTTTGGAATTATTTATTAGTAAGTATTGAAGGAGAACTGATTTTATTAACAGTTGGTAATTTATAATTAGGAAATCTGTTGAAAAACTGTTGGAATTTCTGATTTTGAAAATCTGTTTTGAAAACAATTTGAATTTGAAAATTTTGTTTAAATATTGATATTTAAAAATCTGTTGAAATCTGTTGGAGGGAATATTTGATTTTCGAAGTCTGTTTTGAGAATATTTGAATATTTGAAAATCTGTTTTATTTTTGAATTTGAAAACTGTTAGTTAATCTAGAGGCTAACTAATTTAGTTACTTTCTGTTATTAATCTCATATAAAGCCCCCAGATCTGGTTATAATTACTACATTGCCACTGATCACTATTGTAGGGAATACCCTCAGATCTATAGTTAATTACAGCCCTACCACTCCTCCACACACACACACATAATATTTTATTATTATAAATACTGACTGTGTCAGTGCACAATTCTTAAAATTCTGACAACAGTCCATATCACACTTTTTCTCTCTCTACAATTTCTCTTTCTACTCTCTCTCTCCTCTCTGGCCATTCCGACGGAGCACTACCACGTCGCCGGAGTTCGACTGCAACACTTAGCACTGCCTCGCTTCCACGAAATATGTATTCTAAATACTTGTACTGCTGGAATGTATTTATTTAATATTTATCATGTATTATTCTGTATTTAAATCCCTTTAATTTCATGTTAATTAATTTCCTGCAATTTTAATTCTGTATTTTACTTTCTGTATTTTAATTCTCTGCTTTTACTTTGCTTTTGGGTTCGGCCTAGATTGGTTTGTTTTCGGTTTTTGTTGGTTCATCATGAATCGAACCCACCTACCACCACTCCTTCATTTAAAGCCCATCCCCTTTCTCTCTCTTCATTACTTCTTCTCATTTCTATTCTTCTTCCTCATAACTCCCCCACCAACCTAGGAGGGCTAGGCAAGTGCCAACTTGCTTCTTGATGGATTCCCATTTTTGTTGTTCTATTGTCTTCTTCTCAAGATTCTTAGACACTTTAGTACTTAGCATTTTCAATTCCCATGGCTCATTTCATGTAGATCTAAGTTTAATATATTTCGGAATTTTTAGGTTTTGATCTAGTAACTTTGTTATTTTTTAAGTTTTGATGGTTCCATGTTGTAGAAAATTTGATTCTACCCTATTTAGACTATTGGAAGTCCTGATTTCGACTTATTTTGAGTGAGTTATGGTCTTTTTGGTTCATGGGTTTTCATGGACATTAGAGGCTGATTGGAGAAGATGAGCAGTACATGCTGTCCTGGCACATGCTATTTGCTGGCGAAAAGCTGTTGCCATGCTGTTTGCTGGCGCATGCTGTTTGCTGGCGCATGCTGTTTTTCGTGGCGCAAGTTGTTTGCTGGCAAAACACTGTTGCCATGCTGTTTGCTGGCGCATGCTATTTTCTGGCGCATGCTGTCATGGCGCATGCTGTTTCCTGGCGCATGCTGTTTGCTGGCAAAATACTGTTGCCATGCTGTTTGCTGGCGCATGGTGTTTTCTGGCGCATGCTGTCCTGGCGCATGCTGTTTTCTGGCGCATGCTATTTTCTGGCGCATACTGTTTCTGGCGCATGCTGTTTTCTGGCACATGCTGTCCTGGCGCATGCTGTATCCTGGCGCATGTTGTTTCCTGGCGCATGCTATCCTAACACATGCTATTTTCTGGCACATGCTGTTTTCTGGCGCATGCTGTTTATGGCGCATGCTATTTTCTGGCACATGCTATTTCTGGCGTATGCTGTTTCCTATCACATGCTGTTTTCTGGCGCATGTTGTTTCTGGCGCATGCTGTTTCTGGCGCATGCTGTTTCCTGGCGCATGCTGTTTTCTGGCGCATGCTGTTTTCATTCTCAGCCGCATGAACTTCTATAATTTCTCGGCCGCATGAACTCTAGCCCTTGATGCCTTTTGACTGATTCTTATCCCGAATTAACATTGATTGATATTGATTATGACCTTGACTAATAATTGATCATGCGTTCCTAGTTGGAACTAAGAGACTGGCTAGTCGTCTTATTGAATTGAATGAATGAAACACGTTCATATTAATTATGAACTATTATAATCGATTGGCCGATCCCGAATATTGGCATACAGGCATGTGCAGGCTTCAATGTATTTTTCTACAAAAGCAGCATGTGTACTTTATGGTCATGGTATGATTTATTCCGTGGTTAGTTTTGATTGTTGCATTACGCTATGTAAGACCTACAATCTAACCGCACGGGTATCGTTGTAGAGTTATGCATATCGTACCCCGTACAGAGGTACTCATTCTGAATGACCATGATCCACGGCATGGGATTTCACTTAACATAGAGACTATTAAGTTAAATAAAATAATGATTGCATGGAGAGAATGGATTCCCGAGTTCTTACATAGCAGCCCTCTTTGGGACTATTAAGTGCCCGACAGGCCGGCTGGTTCCCACAGATACTGCAATCTGCCACACGGGTAGGGAGCGGTATCTGCTTATATTATTTATTGTACATGGTATATTAATGACGGGCGTTCCGCTGGGACTCGTCTAAATATATGATTGGCGCAATTGATTGATTGGATAGACTAGCCTTGCTTGCACATAGTAAGAACTGAGGAATCCCTTATTGCATAATTCCAAGATAACTTGGAACCCACAATAGCAAGCCATAGTAGTTACATGGCCGTTTAAGTTGACTTATTTGTGTACTGTACTTACTCTGTTAACTAACTGAGATGATCAGAATGTCAGGACATGACGGGCCAACTTCTGTCCTTGTTTGGTTGGGAGGTTGGTTCGAAGTGTCGTGATACTATGTAAATCCCAGTAGCCAGCAGAGATCTATTTATCACATTTTCTCATTACTGGTTTTATTTCTTATATCGTGCTTCCTTGCGGTACTTGCTATTAGAGGTCTAACCTCTCTGTTTTTGCATGGCCAGATCTAGAGCCGGTTCCCGAGGACTCAGCTTACTTCCACCTCCAAGATGGTCAATACTAGAGGAATGATCGCAGGAGGACTCGAGTGGGTTCCTTACTTCCCCGCTCGTTTTGTTACTTACTTTATATTTTGCCGTTTGGCACCGTGTTAGTCGGATCATCTTGTACTTACTTTTACATAATTGTAATTAAGTCAGACTGCAGCTGATAACAATTGTGTATACTTTGCTACATTATCTGGCTATGTTTTGTAAAGCCAGATATCAAGAACATTTTGACTGAGCGTTTGGGATGCCTTACTGCTTTATCTTACATGTTCTCTATTTCTGCTTCGTGTTTGAATGATTGAGACAATAGATGTGAAGTGACCATAGTGAGACTTTTATGTAGAATGCACCCCCTCGTCTTCTTAGACAGCATTGATCGTATTATACGGTATTCCTCTACCCGTAATACGTAGCTGGCTGAGTCATTCCTCCGCTCTCCAGTATTCTGGTTCTGGGGCGTGACAGTCGGGAAATGAGATCATGGGTTGGTTCTGAGTCATTTGTTTTAAATAAATTTTGAGTTTAGTTGATATGAGCTGAGTATAGGTAGGTTGGGCTAGTGGGCTGAATTGAATAACTGGGCTGGGTTTTTAAGTTTTAGTTGTAAATTAAATTGTTAGGATTAAGCACATGGGCTGGGCTTGGGACTGCAGTAATGTTTGTTTGGGCTGACTGGGGTTTAGTGATTGGGCTGGATTTTGGTTAGTTATATTATTATTATTATTCTAGACAATTTTATTTAATATTATTAATTCTTGTAATATTAAGTTTTGCCAAATATACAATATATAATATATATATATATATATATATATATATATATATATATATATATATATATATATATATATATATATATTGTTATAAAGTTCTTTTATAGATATTTGGTTAAATATTGTTAGCATAATTTTTACAAGAATTACTATATTCTAAACTTTTACTTTCTACTAGTATAAATAATGTAGTTAGTTAAAGGAATAGTTTTTCCAAATTATCTTATAACAAGTTTTTATTATCTTCCAAATATTATATTATTAGACTAATACTATTAATTTAAATGTATTTGAAAATACCTTCCAAATAAACTTTAAGATATTTACTAGTATTTATTTTAGCAAACCATTTTCTAAAAAATATGGTTTCTTGTTAAGTATAGTTTAAGAGTAATTTCACTAAATATTATTTTTCAAACTATATATCTATATCTATTTTCTAAAATAGTGTTTTTACTAGTGATTATTGTAATGCTATGTTATATATATTTTCCAAATAAATATTGCTAGCTAGTTTTGCCTATAATAATTATTATAGATAGTTAATCATCTAGTTAGCATTGAGCTAATGTCATTATTCAAACCCTAATAACTTGTACAAAATATACCAGGTGATTTACAACCATGCAGTACTACTCACGTGCTTCCAAGGCGAGGCAAGTACACTACTCGACTTGTACTCTGTATTTCTGTCTTATATTCCTGTGCCATGTTCTCATATCGGACACGAATACACACAATTGCCTTGTACATTGTTCATTGCTTGTGAGTCATTGTTTATTGCAAGAATTGGGGGAAATATTAGCTTTTGTGTGACCACACCCAACATAGGTATTGTGGATAGCCTAATCGTATACTTCACGTACGATGAAGCCGACCTTGTAGAATTGATTGACTCATTGACTCATTGATTGATTTGCTCCCTAGCCGGTCACACATTAGTTTAATATTTTAAATTTTCACAATTGCATATTGATTGTCGTGTTCATTGCCTTGTACATTGATAGTCGTGTTCATTGTCTAGCATATTGATTATCGTCCATTGCCTGCATTTTATATTTCATTTCTGGTACCGTAGTTTCATTTCCATTTCTGGTATTCTGGTTCACGTTGTATTCTGTACTACAGATTACATTGTATATTGTCTTGTCGGGGTTGTACTTTGCTCTTTTCCTGACAGAATACGTTGCAGGTGAGCTTGAGGCCACATGGAGCATGTGATTGCTCTGGATATTACAGCTTTTATTTTATTTATTTTTCTGGAAATTGTATTTTGGATATTCATTATTGTATCTTTATTTTATTTGACCGGATTTGTCTCCGGCTGATTTTGTACTAAAATGACTTGATAGATTATTGGTGATTTTCTGGGAACGTTATAAAAGCTGTGTTTGTTTACATTACATTGTGACTTGGAGTTTTTTAGTATTGTTCAACTTACTTCGTCGTGTCCATCGACGAAGGCTGGGCGTGTCCGACTCGTATCCGATTATTCGGAAGTGGGTCGTGACAGAAGAATACAGGGGCTACATACCAACGTGCCATGAACAGAATTTTTGCGAACATTTGTAAAAAAATGATCGAATGTTATGTGGATGACATTGCAGTTAAAAGTCGCTTAAAGGGAGATCACCTTCAAGACTTGAAAATGATGTTCGAACTGATGTGTCAACATCAACTCAAGATGAATCCAATTAAGTCCTTCTTGGGAGTATCCAACGGCAAGTTCTTTGGATTTGTTATAACCTCAAAGGGTATTCATCTTGACCATGACAAAGTGAAAGCTATCATTGATATGAAACCTCCACGATCTTAAAAAGCTTTGCAGATTGCAAGGATGATTAGCATATATCAGATTCATATCAAATCTTTCAGGTGATACCAACCATTCACACAACTTATGTAGAAAGGATTTACTTTTGTCAGAATGAAGCATGTCAACAAGCTTTTGATGACATTAAACGACACCTTACAAACCCTTCAGTTCTGGTGGCCCCGAGAGTAGGAAGACATTTTTTGCTGTATGTTGAGCAATGGACCATGATTTAGGAGCTCTTCTCGCACAAAAGAGTGATGAAGGCGTGAACAGGCTATTTACTATCTCAACCGAATGATGATGGTGTCGAGCATAGGTACAATCCAGTAGAAAAAGAGTGCCTTACTTTATGTTCGCCATTCAAAGACATGTCATTACGTGAGTGGTTAGACAATCCATATATATTAAGAGTAAATCCTCTCAGGGTGCTGAAGACTAAACCAAGCACTCAATTCACGACAGCTACATGGAAATGATATTAGCACCTTATGACATGGTGTATGTTCCCAAAAAGCAGTAAAAGGCCAAGCTCTAGCTGATTTTTTAGCTGCTAATCCAATACCTGAAACTTCAAAACTGTATGATAATATTTTGGACGAGATTTTAGAATCTTCTAGATGTGTGTACGGTGCTTTAAACTACCGTATGAGATCTTCGACCAGATTAGCATCTAAAGGCCGAATAGGGTGAATCTCAACATCTTTTAATTACTTGGCCTTATCATCCCTAGGCCGGTTCATGAAAAGATACTATAACTATTTGCTGGTGTAAATTGTGCCTGAATTTGTTAAATAGTAACAGTTACAGGCCAAATAGTGATACATCAACTCTTGGTATACATCGATGAGATAAGATTCTTTCTTGGCCAAGTTCTGGAGTTCTTGATTGGTGGGGACATATTCTTTATATGGTAGTTCCCCCATTGGTAAATCTTATATTACATGCATCTCGTGCAATACAAGTCCCAATTGTCCATGTGGAGTAGAAAATGTCCTAGTACGAGCATTGTATCGTTCGACCAACGCAAGGAACATATTATGATTTGGAGCAATGCCATAGCTAGTCGTCTTGACGGCATTGTAGAGCCCTATATTCTTGAGCTATGTTTCATAATGCTCAAATATCCACACTGTAAGCCTGTTCCAGTGTACATTATTGTTGGTGACCCATCCAGTCAATCTAGAACTCTTTAAAGGATATATTCCTCCTACTTCGGTATAGAGATTTGCAAAAATAGGTGATTGGAATGGCTGAATAAGTGATGAATCCTCGCTAGGTACAGATCCAGGCAACAATCCCCGCATAGGAATAACATTGTCCGTCTGGAGTACTATAGAAGACACTTTGTCCTTGGTTGTCTCATTTGTGACAGATCTTCCCATGTTTGGTTCCAGACATCCAGAGAGTCAAATCATATTCCATCTTTGTTTGGTGGATAGCATGGTAAAATGCTAATAAAGGATAATCCCGTGCCATGTCAGAAAGATACATCACTCTACTACTTTTACCACCAATTTGAAAAAACCTAAGACTCTTTTTTTGATTTTGTTTGAGAATCTCGATGGATAGCATCCCCCCAAAAAAGGCTGGTTTTGCGTGCACGTCATTGTCCAAAGAAGTAAGGGGTTCTTTGCTTATTAAAGACAACAACATTCTATCACATTAAGAAGCTATCAGTGATTTTCTACTGATTGGTAGACTCCTATCAGATTGAAGAAATTCTACATGAGACAAATCTTCTACATAGTTGGTTTGCAGGAGTCCGGCAGTCGATCCCAGTGTATCAGCAAGAGGGTCCATTAGCAAGTCAACTGCAAATGTGAAGGACATAGAGAATAGCAAATAAAGGCTAATATATCAATTTCTATATGAGAAAGCATACGCATGCCAAAGTCATAGCATTTGTGAAAAGGGCGAGTGGGAGGCCTTTTCAAATTGATTGATGAAAGTTTGAGAAAATACGCAACTTTCCTAATTCATCAGGAAAATATGCGACTTTCCCAATTTATCAGGAAAATACGCAACTTTTCCAATTCATCAAGAAAATACGCTACTTTCCCAATTCATCTGGAAGATACACAATTTTTTGAATTAATCAGGAAGATACGCGACCTTCCCAAATTCATCAGAAAAGTGCACTGGTGGTTTCTTTTCACTCTGAAAAAGGAAAGATACACGAACACTTCTAAACTTAATAAAGTTCATAAAGTACGCAAGATAATTAATTCCACTCTGAACGAAGGAAAAGTCTGTGTGTGTACATGTGTCTCTGTGTTCTATGACACGTCATCATCTTCTTCCATTAAAAAGTGCATATCATTACATGAAAAGCTGTCTCACGAGAAGCCCCGACTCTTGGCATGTTGAGTCATTCTCCGGTGGGTAGTACGACCGACGGCGCAACAACGGTTCTGGTTGCAGTAGTACGAGAAGTGTACAAGAGGAATCCGACTAAGTCCTTTTTAGGAGTATCAAGCGGCAAGTTCCTTGGATTTGTTATAACCTCAAAGGGTATTCATCTTGACCCTGACAAAGTGAAATCTATCCTTGATATGAAACCTCCACGTAATCTTAAAGAGCTTCACGGATTATAAGGATGATTAGCATATATTAGGAGATTCATATCAAATCTTTCAGGTCGATGCCGACCATTCACACAGCTTATGAAGAAAAGATTTACTTTTGTTTGGAATGAAGCATGTCAACAAGCTTCTGATGACACTAAATGATACCTTACAAACCCCTCTAGTTCTAGTGGCCCCGAGAGTTGGAAGACATTTTTTTGCTGATGAACCATGCCTTAGGAGCTCTTCTCGCACAAAAGAGTGATGAAGGTCATGAACATGATATCTACTATCTCAGCCGAATGATGATTGGTGCCGAATATATGTATAATACAGTAGAAAAAGAGTGCATTGTTTTAATGTTCGCCATTCAAAAGATACGTCATTACGTGAGTAGTCAGATAATCTATGTTATAATAAGAGTAAATCCTCTCAGGGTGCTGATGACTAAACCAAGCACACTCAAATCATGACTAGCTACATGGGCAATGATATTAGCACCTTATGACATGGTGTATGTTCTCCAAAAAGCAATAAAAGGCCAAGCTCTAGCTAATTTATTAATTGCTCGTCCAATACCCGAAACTTCAAAACTGTATGATGATATTCCGGACGAGGTTTGGAATCTAATATAGCGATAAAGGGACAATACATATCAACTGTTCTTTGACGGAGCATCAAGAATATGACCCAAAGGCAATATTGTTGCTGGTGTCGGAATAGTCCTCGTCTCTTCGGATAAATTATTCATATATCGTCCATATTCTTTTAGTGAACTATGTTATAATAATGTAGCAGAATATAATGCTTTGCTCATTGGTCTCCAGTTAGCTAAACAATTGGATGTACAGTATCTAGAAGCCTATGGTGATTCTAAGTTGATAGTCAATCAAGTTGGAGGGGAATATAAAGTTCGCCATGAAGATCTTGTTCCCTATCATCGAGCTACGATCGAGTTGGCTTCAACTTTCGTCGATTTCTTTATAGAGTATGTACCTCAGCTACAGAATATGGAAGCAGATGCACTCACTGGTCTCGCAGTTTCATTGGCTATTCCATTAAGAAAACAACATTCGATCACAGTGATGGGTCGAGAATTATTTTGTGCTAAAAATAACTTGCATGTTGAACACGGTTTCGAGGTGAATTCAGTCCTTATTTATGAAGATTGGAGATTTCTTTTTATAGATTATGCGGTCTATGGAATCCACCTAAATGATTCAAAGGAAGCTGTCTCTATCAAAAGACGTTTACTTCATTTTTATTATGATGTGGCATCTAAAACATTGTATCGTCATTCATATGACGGACTTTTGCTACGATGTTTATATAATAATAAGGCCAAACAAGAATTACGTGAAGCTCATGATGGTACTTGTGGAGCACATCAGCTAGGTCCTAAACTGCGGGATAAGCTTAAAATGATGAGCTATTACTAGCCTACCATGATAGCTAATGCGATGGACTATGCTCGTAAATGTAAAGTATGTCAAATTTATGCTTATTTTATAATCAACAGTCAGAATTCCTATACGCAACACAACATCTTGGCCATTTGAAGCTTAGGGAATGGATATTGTTGGCCCTATTAGCATATCTTCATATAAAGGTCATTGGTTTATCTTTACAATAACCTATTACTTCTCTAAACGGGTAGAAGCAATACCACTTAGTGAAGTAAAGACATCTAACGTGATTAACTTTATCAAACATCATGTGATCTATCGCTTCAGAGTTCCCTGAAGGATAATTCATGGCAACGGTCCATAATTTGCTAGTTAAGCATTCTACCGATTCTGTGATAAGAACCGAATTCAGAATATAGCATCCACGACATACAATCCTACTGCTAATTGGTTACTATAAGCTTTTAATTAAACTATAACCAAGCTCCTCAAGAAATTTGTTTCATCTAACAAGCGTGATTGGAATGATCTGAGAGAATGTTTATGGGCTTACCTGTAAACCCCCTAAATTTCTACTATGAAATTTAAAAAAAAATTTGGTATTAATTTTTACTTTGTATTTGTACGTCGCATAGTCATATTGTACGTCGCGTACGAATTTGTCGTATTGAACGTCGCGTATGAGCTCGTATTTTCGTATAGCTCGTCAAGTATAAATATGTGCAAGGTACATATTTTTGTAAAAATATTTTTATTTAGAAGCATGGTTTTTCAAATAATAAATAATAAAAACTTTTAATTGCGTAAAGTTGTAAAAATGTGTCATATTAGAATTTCCAAATCTTTATTTTATATCATGAAAGGTTATATAAATAGTAATTTTGAAAACGAGGTTTTATGCAAATATTCATTAAATACGAGGTACATAAATTTAAATATTTATATATAATTCTATTTTTGAAATTTATTTAATATTAATATTTTATTATTCGAAAAAGTATTTTAAAATATTATTTTGGTTTAAATTTAATTAATTATGATAATTATCTTGGAAAAGATTTTATACGATTGGATATGATCGAGTTGCTTTAAACTAAATAAGGGGATATCTAATGGGAAATTTAAGCATTTCCAGTCCTTATCCAACTGGGTCCTCCACCTCCTATATAAGGAGAGCCTATTGTTTCTTTCCTTAGAATTCTCCACCACAACCAAATTTTGTGCATTGTGTCCGTGTCCATGACCCCCTTCCCCTCCACTATAATTTTCATTACAATTACAAGTTATTTCTCCATGCCCGACACACCGGACACCTTTCCCCATCATTCTCCAGGACGCAACAACCATCCACGACACCACCTAACCAAAACCCCGCCGTTCCCTATCCACCGCCGCCTCGGTCGCACCCGTCGGACCACGTCGCCACTCGTCTCCGTAGCCAGCAACACCAACCCAGCCGCCATCACCCTGTCGCATCCCACCAACATCTAGGAAAAGTAAAGGGAGGAGAGATCCCTAACCTGACCGAAGATCGCCGGCTGTCGCTACCGCAGTCCTTCGGAGCGCCTGTCCCCGACGCGCTGCAGGCATCCTCCTTCAGTGTTAGATTGTTAGATTATATTTGTAATATAAATATGGCCCATAAGCCCAAATGTAGACACTATATATATTGTAACAAACCCTAGCAATGAGAACAAGGCATTATTATTTCCTACATGGTATCAGAGCCTCCAGAAAAACCCTAGCCGTCATATTCCCATACGCGCCCCCTACGCCGCCGATCCGGCCGACCCCTGCGCGCCCTACGCGCCCGATCCGACCGCGCGCCGACCGTGCGCCGACTTCGTGCCCTCCCGCGCCGCCTTCCCTTCAGCTTCCCTCTTTCTTCCTACTTCATTTGTATACACATCAACATCCTTACTATTTCGTCTCGTCTCAAAAACATCATCTCTATCAGCCTTCTCCGAAGACCCCAATTGTTTACTCTTACCTACAGAGTCAACATTGTCATTTGCTATTTTATTTTTTTCCAGCAGTATACTTTCTCTCTATTTTAGCACTAAACCTTTTGAGTGGTCCTCACTCATGTGGTCTTCAGTGCTTCGACGATAATTCCCATAAGCTCCTGTGGCCGCTTTTCTGCGCCGACCACGCGCCCAACGTCAGGATCCGCCCGGCCTGTTCCTGCGACGATCCACCGATCCACCGATCCGTCGATCCGCCGCTGTACGCACCAGCCTTACGGCCTGACCGTACGCGGCTGATCCGCCCGGCCCGCTCCCACGACGATCCACCGATCCGCCGCCGTACGCGCCAGCCTTACGGCCTGACCGTACGCGGCCGATCCCACGACGATCCCGCACCTGACCGTGCCTGACCCCGCCACCGACCCAGACCCCTATGCGCCAGATCCGGTGTCCCGATAGCGGTCGATTCGTCGCTCGTTCGACCGATCCATCGGCGTTGTACTTTATTTTGTACACTCGACTTTGGCGATGGCTAATGATGCTGCATCCAGATTCTCCATCACGACTGGGGGTGGTGGTGCACACAACCCTAATTATCCTAATCCGAAGGATCCATATTTTCTGAGTTCTGCTGATCAACCAGGAATATCATTACTCATATTGTTTTTCGTAGACCAAACTATGCTGAGTGGTCTCGGTCGATACGTCTCTCCCTGATCTCTAGGCGAAAGATCACCTTTCTGGAAGGTACTGAAATCAAACCTTTTAATGATGCTAGTAAACTGCTTGATTGGAGATGTGTGCAAGCATTATTGGTTCAATGGGTTCTTAATACCATTGATCCGTCTTTGAAGAAATCTTTGCCGTACTTTGAGGAGGTTTATCCATTGTGGAACTTGTTGGAGAAAAGGTTTGTTGTTAGCAATGGCACTCGGAAGCAACAAATTAAGGTAGCTTTGGCCGAGTGCAAACAAACAGCATCGATGTCTGTGGAAACCTATTTTGGAAATTTGTAGTCTTTGTGGGATGAACAAGCTGTTTATTTTCTATTGCCTACTTGTACCTATGGTGAACTTGCTGCAAAGCTACAGGCTATGAGGGATGAAGACCACTTTCAGGGCTTTATGTATGGGTTGAATGCTGAGTTGTATGGTCATACCCGATCTAATCTTCTGGCTTAGGATCCTCAGCCAAGTTTAGATCGGACATACCAAGCAGTCTGTGAGGAGGAGGATATACGAAAATCTCAGGTCCAATCCGCTACTGAGGAGGTGATGGCGCTGGCTATCAAGTCTTTATGTCGTAATTCTACTAGTAGAACCTCAGATTCCTGGGATAAATCAGGTATGATCTGTACTCATTGCAAGAAAACAGGTCATGGTGCTGCAACTTGCTTTGCCAAGATTGGCTATCCAGAGTGGTGGGAGACTCGTCCTCGACGTGAGGGTGGACGTGGTGCTGGTGGTGGCAGAGGCCCGGCACCACCGCAGAGACGTGATGGGGGACGTGGTGCTGGTGGCGCAGGGGTTGTTCATCATGTCGTCGTTGCTGGTCATGGTGTCCCTGCTGATCTTGCTGGGAGTTCGGCGGATATGATGTATGGAGGGTATCCTTCACCACTCTTTGGTAAACAATGGCAGAAACTGATGAGCTTGCTAGGTAACGACAATTCTTCCAATCCTGGTTCTTCAAACTCTGATTGTCTTATGGGTATAAATTCTTCGGTCCCTTGGATATTCGATACTGGGGCTACTCTTCATGCGACAGGCTCTCGTGACTGTTTAGTTGATTACTTTGAGGGCCCTGTCTGTCCTGTGATTTTTCCTGATGGAAGCACTATTGAGGCTGTTCTGAGAGACAAAGTATTTTTGACTGCTTCGTTGGTGTTGACGGATGTTCTTTATGTTCTGACATTGACTTGCAATTTGATCTCTGTCTTCCAATTGATTGGTGCCAGAAATTATGATATGTTATTTACTCCTGATTTGTGTTTTGTTCAGGACCGAAGTACGAAGATGGTGATTAGAACAGGTGAACAAAGGGGTGGACTTTACTTCTTGGGGGAGGTTCCAGCTTCTTTGGCTTCTGTGATCCTGTCATGCAAAGATAGTGATTTCGAAGTGTGGCATAGTAGACTGGGGCATCCTCCAGATAAAGTAATACAGACTTTACCTTTTCTCTCTGGTAGTAGTATATTTTCTCATAAGGCTTGTGATATTTGTCATCAAGCTAAACAGACTCGTGATGCCTTTCCTGATAGTAGTAGTCGTACTTTGAGATGCATTGAACTTATACACTGTGATCTGTGGGGACCATATCGTGTTCCGTCATCTAATGTGGCACGATATTTTTTGACTTTGGTGGATGATTTCTCTAGAGCTGTTTGGGTTATTTTATTGACGGATAAGTGTGCTGTTTATTCTATGTTTCTTAAATTTATTGCTATGGTGAAGCGTCAGTTTGGGGCTGATATACGTCGTATGCGGAGTGACAATGGCACTGAATTTAATTGTTTACGAGATTATTTTTATCTCAAGGTATATTATTCCAAACATCCTGTGTTGGGACACCTCAGCAGAATGGAAGGGTGGAAAAAAAACATCGACATATTTTAAATGTAGCCAGGGCATTGCGATTTCAGGGTTCTCTTTCCGTGGATTTTTGGGGAAAATGTGTTCTGGCTGCATGTTATTTGATAAATAGAACCCCTTTAGTATCTTGCATTTTAAGTCTCCTTATGAAGTTTTATATGGTTCGGCTCCTTCGTATGATCATCTACGTATTTTTGGTTGTCTGTGCTATGCGTATGATTTAAAATCCCAATATGATAAATTTGCTAGCAGTAGCAGAAAATGTATCTTTGTTGGGTATCCACTTGATAAAAAGGGATGGAAACTGTATGATTTGGAGACTGGTGAATTTTTTGTGTCCCGTGATGTTACTTTTTATGAAAAATAATTTCCTGGGTATGGCACTGCTAGCGAGATGTCTTCTGTGCCACGCCATACATCTGTTGAGGTGTCGGAAGATGATATAGAGTTTTTTGGGATGGTGCCGGCTACGGTTGCTGAGGCCAGAGGGGATGATGGTGGCTCGGCACCGAGTGGCGAGGATGCATAGGTAGATGCAGAAGTATTGACAGGAGAGTCCGTTGGGGGTGATGTGGATACTACTGATGATACAGGGGATACAGTGTTGCCAGAGGTGTCCGACGAGGTAGTATTGGGAAGAGGAATGAGAAAGAAATCACAGCCAGTGCGATTATAGGATTTTGTGACGAATGCTGTTCGAAGTAAAAGTTCTCCCTTCACCACAGTTCATCTGTTCCCGTCACTTCCTCAGGTACTTCGTATCCTCTAATACAATTTCTAAGTTATGACATATTTACTGCTGGACACAGAGATTTTCTTGCAGCTATCACTACAGGTGTTGAGCCTACTTCGTATCACCAGGCCTCGCGAGATTTGGGCTGGCGCGCGGCTATGCAAACTGAAATACAGGCTCTGGAAGATAATGGAACATGGAGTCTTGTTTATTTGCCTCCTGGGAAGAAAGCATTGGAAAGTAGATGGGTGTATAAAATAAAGTACAAATTCGACGGCAGTGTTGAGCGCTTAAAGGCACGGCTGGTTGTGTTCGGTAATCATCAGGTCGAGGGGATCGACTATTCAGAGACATTTGCCTCGGTAGCTAAGATGCCTACAGTTCGGGCATTTTTGGCTGTTGCAGCTGTGAGAGGCTGGACTTTATACCAGATGGATATGCACAATGCATTTCTTCATGGCGATCTGACAGAAGAAGTGTATATGAAGTTGCCGCCAGGTTTTTCGCATAGTGAACCTAACAAAGTGTGTTTCCTAAGTAAGTCTCTATATGGATTGAAACAGGCACCACGTTGTTGGTTTGCTAAGCTTACTGCTTCCCTGATATCCTATGGATTTATTCAATCTCATTCCGATTATTCCCTTTTCTCTTTTTTTAAAGGGAAGGTAGAGTTGCATGTTTTGATCTACGTGGATGATATAATTGTGTCTGGTAATGACTCAGGTGCTTTAGATGCTTCCAAAAAGTACCTTAGTTCTTGCTTTCATATGAAGGACCTTGGTGTGTTGAAGTACTTTCTTGGCATAGAGGTGGCTCGGAGTGCAGAAGGCATTTTCTTGTGTCAAAGAAAGTATGCTTTGGACATAATTTTAGAATGCGGCTTGATGGGGTCTCGACCTGCTGGCTTTCCCATGGAGCCCAATCACAAGCTGGCAGAATCGACTAGTCTAAAGATGGCGGATGTAGAGCCTTATCGGAGGCTGGTTGGGAGGTTGATTTATCTATCATTTACTCGCCCTGACTTAGCCTATGCTGTGCATATCTTGTCTCAATTCCTACAGGATCCTCGATAAGATCACTGGCATGCTGCTTTGAGAGTTGTCAAATATCTCAACCATGCACCGGGACAGGGTATTCTTTTGAAAGATGTTAGCACCCTGAATTTCGGGTTGAATTTTTTTATTTTATTTTATTTCTCTGACTATTTGGTTTTTGATAAATATTTTATTCTATTTATTTATCTGTAAGTGTACTTTTCATGCCATTGATATTTGGAGTATCAGGGATGTTCAACTCTGGAAATCCTCTTCACAAGTTTTGGAGTGGACACGATTACCTTCATGACGGTATATGGTGTCCCACCCAAACTTGTTCCCTTGTGCCCCTTTTTCTTCGCTGAACTTCGGGTCGAATTAGACCGTTCGATCAGTAATTAATTTTCCCACTCTTTTTCTTGATCATTTTCAGCGCGTTACCATGACATTTAAATTGGGAGCGCAAGACCAGTCAGTTTCTTGAAACCAACTCCTCATTGATGATCTACTCGAGACGCTCGTCACCCATGACCTTCGTTTCCCACTCATTCATGTCATTTTGGGCTCCATTTGATTCGCACAACTTTTCCGATGCGTGACCCGATTTTATTTCACGCCACGGCGTCACATTCATTTTCCAACTTGATTTGTGGGTCCCCTGTCGACCAAAACCTGTCAGTCCCAACTATGGACATGGCCCACTTTGAGCCTACTATCCGTCCGCCACTTGTGTCCCATTTATTGGAATCCCCATGTGCTACTTATTCGCTCATGATCATCAACGTCTAATTTTAATTCGATTTTCGCACAATGTCCGGTTTTGACCCAATCCGGCTCCACCGAGCCCAGTCCAGCTCCATGATTTTCTCCATCGGGACACCCTCATATTTATTGTCCAAAAATATCAAGTACTCTTTTTGCACATTTTTCTATATTTATTGGAAATTTCTATGTATTTAATTTCCATTGGAAGGGCCAATTTTCTCTGATTAATTGTAGCCATCCATTTCCCTCAAATTAATCATAGCCATCCATTTCCCTCCATCCCACACTCTCACAGCAAACCTAGTGGCCGGCCCTAATTTCAAGGTGGAGAGAATCTTTTCTCTCTCTCTTTAATTTACTACTCTCATTATTTCTCTCCCTCTTCTTTCTTCATTATTTTCCCACACACAACAAAAACAACAACAGCAACACAACTCCTCTCCTCCCACAAACCCGACAGCTCCTTCCTCTTCATGGCCGGACCACCCTACTCCGCCGTGGTCGGCCGAGCTCAACCTCCCATCACCACCTTCCTCTCCTCTCCTCCTATTCCTTCCTCCTCCCTACAAACACACCACCACCACCATCATTTCATCATGCACCGCCCACACCATAGCCTTCACCACCATCACCATTTCCGGCGCCCCACCGCCACTGTGGCGCGTGCCACCGCCCCCCACCGTGCCTAGCTGGGCTGCGGGCCACCGCACAAAGCGGCAACAGCAGCAAACAGTAGCTGCGACCGCAGCAACAGCGCTGGCAGCGCTGGTAGCGCGCTGCGCGCGCGAGCGCTGGCGCCGCCACGCGCCGCCGTGGCTCCGGCGACCCCCGCCGTGGGTAGCCCCCCTCTGGCCGCACCCTAGGCTGCCTTCCCCTGGCGGCCAACGTCCTCCGGGACGCGCCGTCGAGGCGATTCGTGCGTTTTGAACGACATCCCGTCGTGACGCGCGCGAGATTGAGTCCGTTTTGGCGCTCCGTCGCAGCGACTTCGCGCACATTTTTTCGGAGATCCGACCGTTGGATCGGCGATTTCTTCGCTCCGTCGCAATCTCGGTATATCCACCTTCGCTCATGTCAATTTTCGTCCGTTAATTTTATCGTTTGATACATGAAAACCGGCCACCAAGTTGACCGTTTAAATTGTATTAAATTTGGACAGTTTCGCGGGGCCAACTTCGTCAGCTTGTATCTCCTCCACCGCAGCTCCGTTTGGCGTACTACCAGTTCCGGTGCGAAGCTGGTATAACCCTCTTCCTGCCCCTTTAGATTTCATTTCAGTTTGAGCTTGTTTGATTGGTTGAATTCGACGCCAAAGTTGGCCGTCCGAATTCGTAATTTCCAACTTGTAAAATTCCATTTTTGAACACGGGACTCCAGATTTTATTTCTGACACCACCATTAGACTTGTGGCGTCGTTCTGGCATGTTTTCATATAAAATTTGTTAGATTTGGAGAACGTGGGCCCGGACACGCATTTCGGTGCAAAGCGGGGTCCCACATTCTGGGTCAACGGAACTTTTTGACGCCGGCTCATCGGAATCCAATTCCGGATATACCGTTGAGTTCGTATCGTCATTCTGGACTCGTTGACATATAATTTGCTAGGTTTTGGTGGACATTGGGTCTGGCACGCATTTCGGTGCAAGTCGGATACCAATATCCGGGTCAACGGGTCATTTTGAGTTCGGCTCATCGGAATCCAATTCCGGAGATACCATTGAGTTCGTATCATCATTCTGGACTCGTTGACAGGTAGTTTGCTGAGTTTTGAGGACTTTGGCTTCGGCACGCATTTCCGTGCAAACCGGAATTCCAAGTTCTGGTCAACGGGCCAAAATGAGATCGGGTCAACGGAATCCAATTCTGGAGATACCGTTGGGTTCGTATCGACATTCTGGTTGCGTGGACATATAATTTGTTATATTTTATAGACTTGTTTTCTTGCACGTTTTTCGGTGCAAAACGGCTCCGACACGGACACCGTTTTGATCCGAAATTACCTTTTTGCCCTTGTGTCCAAATTGGACCGTTGGGTAGGCTATCCTAGCTAATTTGACCTTTCTGGACACGTTGGCGATGTTCATTTCATCGTCCGACAATATTTGTTGATAATTTTTCTAAGTTTAACCTTTTTATAATTAATTAATAATTAATTCATATAATGTTCGTATTTCGGGATTAGTACAACGAAACTGAGATCAGCCAATTCCAGTGATCTCACATCGCTGAAATTGACATGTTGGACACGTGGATCACTATAATAAGATTATCAACCTTACCGATAATCTTCTTATCTCGATTTGCGTGCCGTAAGTTTCGACGTACAAATAACGAAGTACACTTTATTTTAGACTAGAATTGACCCTGATTGACCTAAGTTGACCAGTTGACCCAGAGTCAACTGTAAGTCAACACTTGACCTAGTTTGACTAGATTATTGACCGGAGTCGACCTAGAGTTGTTTGACTTAGAAGAACCTAGAATAAAATAGATTGTTGTGGATTCATTTATTACAACTTGAACACCTTGTAACCTGTGTTGCTTTAAATAGGACTCTGTGGCTTCAGTGGGACCCCTCTATACTTATCAGCTGTTCAGGTTATCGAGGCGAGTACATTCTCTGATCATTTCATATCCTGCTTAGAATTATTTCCTGCAGTAGATTACTTTACTTGTACTGTCACGTTGGTCACACGGATTGGTACTATATGGATCCCTTCTCGAGATGTTATCCTTAGGGAGCATCGGGTACTACATGTTCTGTGCGTTTCACTTACATGAAGTATCATATGCTTCATTGGTTCTTTGATCACTTACGACATATACTCTTATGATCGTAGAGTCTTCATAGAATCCTTATCCCATTTATGGGACTACTATGTATCACCTTCGGGGTCTATCACCTTCGGGGTCTATCACCTTCGGGGGCTTATCACCTTCGGGGTCTACCACCTTCGGGGTCTACCACCTTCGGGGTCTACCACCTTCGGGGTCTGTTACATAGCATCATATAACATAACCTGGCTGGATCCTTGTGTATTGATTGGGGGTACGGGGGAGTAGAATTGGACATGTGAATAATACACCAGTAGTGTAGTATCAGAATCTTTTCCATAGTGTAGCATCAGAATCTCCTATGCCATTTACATGTTCATATTGTACTCTGATTCACTAGTCACTGCTAGTTCCCTATGTATAGTAGATATTTCTATTACAGTTCTCTCTCTGTTTACATGCTGCATTCTTTCAGTACTTGTATCTTACTTTACTGCATGAATATATTTTCTAACCAGCGATGAACTGTTGAGATGTAATGTGCTCGTTCCAGTCCTGACTGGACCTGTTGATAAATTTTACAGATAGCCTGGAGGTGCCTGCTAGCCTAGAGGAGACACAGTAGGGGTTATTTAGGTAGTTATTCATTTTGTCTGGAGTTGTATTTACTTTGTGGATTACTGTATCTGTATTGAGTTTTGAGATGTATTTCTGAGTTTATATATCTTAGACACTTAGGCTTCTATCTCCTGTATCTCTTTTGGATTTCATGTTTTATCTATCTTTATCATGCTCTACCTTAGATGTAATTGAGTCTGTATCTGCTATGTCACCCCCATTCGGGGAGTATAAACTATTTAGTGTTATACTGTTAGATGCATTGAGACCTAGGACAGCGTTCTACCGTCGATACTGCGGCGTAGGCTGGGCGTTGTTACGTTCTCGTGCCCTAACGCTAGGGTGCGGGTCGTGACACGTTTTTAGTGGTGGCCCATGCAGGTCGAGACTAAAGTGTAGTGGTATTCGAACTAGAGTACCACTACAGCCTGCAGTAGGATTAGGATATATTTTGAAGGTACTCAATCACAGATAGGAACCCTTGAGAGATTCCTGGGACGACCCTGGAGAATCTTATTTAACTTCGATTTGAAAACTCTATTTTCCCCTTGATTTAATTTATTTTACTTTTGTTGTTAAATTTGATTTTTATGGATTATTGTTGAATTTGAGTTTGTATTTATTTTGATGGAAGATTTTCGAATTTTGAATTTTGACGATAGCTGTTGCATTTGAGTTTGTATTTTGATGGATTTAGTTTATTTTGAATTTTGATGTTCGTTAATAAATTTTGATTTGATTTTTGAGTATTCATTGTTGATTAATTTAATTTTTGGCAAGATGAAATTATATGGGCTAGGTCATCTTTGTTATGGAATCTGGTCTTCTATAGTCACATTAGCCAGCATGGTGAGGACATATAGTCTGACTCTGGATATATTTCTCGGGTGTGGAAATTTAAGGTTTTCGCAGCCAAGCATGCGGCACCGCGAAAATGTTAAATACCATGATTCTAGAGATATGTGCATAAGTCAAGGACTCTGTGATTATAGTAGCCTTGCTTACTAGTATGACGAGGATTTAGAGTACCATGATTTTGGATAGACGCATATGATTATCAGATTGTGCTTAAAATATTTTGAACATGTTTTCTTACTGTTTCTCAGTCATTCAAAAAAGGAATTATTGTTTGTTGTTTTGCCTAGTTTCTTGTCATTTAACTTAAGAGTATGTTTAGTTGTTTTCATAAACCTTTGTGTAACTTCTTGCTGTGAGTTCTTCTTAATACAATGAATCGATAAATTTGTTAGACTTTATCTTGGATTTGATAATTTAACTCTGGATTTCAGAACGGTTTCTTCTTTAAACAGATTTTATCATTATTCCTTCTTGCCATTTTTCTTGTATTAGATAATAATAAAACTGTCTCGATTTTGTCAAATCACCTACTCTGTAATTTTGGTAGGAATTTAAATGTTGGTCCTGATGTAGAAATTAAATTTTTTATTGGGACATGAGAATATGTATATGAATATATATAGCAGACACTTTGTCTAACACGTATGCATGCTACACTTGATTTTTCCACATATCTAGATACATATTGATATGCTGTTGATGTCCAAATTTTCATAACCAATATTTCTGGTTCTCTGCTTTTCCATGATTAAATTCGTAATTTAAATATAAATTTCATGTTATTAGTTTTGTTTACATAACTGCACATGTATGTTATACGTAGGGTTTCAATTCAAAAAAATTTGGTTAAATTTGTGTTTAATTTGTCAAATTTAAGACTGTGTACATATTAACTCTTAATACTGAATTCCAAATGTTTAGTTTAAATTACTGTTTTATTTCTTAAATGTAATATTTAGAGCTGTGTACATTGTTGTTTGTAGGGATATAAATTTAGGTTTCATATTCTTACTTGTTAGTTTGTGATAAACTTTGAGTTGGATTTTAATGTTCAAATTTTTCTAAAATTCTGAAAACTAGTTACATGTTAACATTTTTACATTGATTTCCATGTTTAGTTAAATTTCAGATCTAATATGTAATATTGAACTGTATGCGTAGATAAATGTATTGGTAATATGATTAGGGTTTCATTTCTATCATGGTAGGATGTATTGGGAGCATTGAGATAGTTGTGATGTTTCGAGCTCCTAAATTTTGGAATTGCATTATGTTCATATTTTCCATGGTTTAAATGTTAGCTTGTTTTCAGATTTTATATGTAAATGTTGAACTAAAACCTGGTTAACTTTTAATACTAAGCTATAACCCTGTACAAGGACACACACACACCCTAACTTAGTATACCCTGTCATGTAACCTAATTTTTCCTCTCTATGTTATGATCATGTATCTATATAGATATATATAGCATTTATACATCTATGTTATAATTTGTATAGATACATAACTAAATCTCTACCTCTTTATAGATGTATATGGTTAGCCATGCATGTTATGATTAAATAGGTTGTATATTGTAGATTGTTAAACCATATGCCATGAGTAATGTAACTGGATAGCTATTGTTTGAAACCCAAATCATTGTTTACACTTTCATGTATATTCACGTACACACACGCCTACTATCTAACCGTATGAACCTGTTCACATACACCCATACACACACAAACCACCTAATATTACATGATGCTAGTTTTTCCTCTCTAATGCTCTCTATATTATATAATGTGATTAGATTTCAATGCAAGTGATTTTCAATTCCTTAATTTTCAATTTGATTTTTTGTCCCCTTTTAGATGATTGGTGGTTGTCTTTCTTTATTTTGATGAGTACCAGTTTTCATACGGGGTGGTAGACAATCTTGTAGTTTTGATGGTTGTTGTTTCTGCATCTTTTCTCGTTTAGCACCCTGGATTTGCTTGTGTGTTTGATACCCTATGACCAACTCGGTTAGCATGACTAGTATACCTAGATGAGACTTTCACTACCACCGTAGGCCATGACCCTGTATGCCGTTCTTTTATTTGATGGTATGTTTGTTTAAGTTCTGAGACTTGATTGTGGGGGTTTGACCTAGAGGGAGTAGGGATATTTTAATTTCGAGGACGAAATTTTTATAAGGTGGGTAGGATGTTAGCACCCTGAATTTCGGGTTGAATTTTTTTTATTTTATTTTATTTCTCTGACTATTTGGTTTTGATAAATATTTTATTCTATTTATTTATCTGTAAGTGTACTTTTCATGCCATTGATATTTGGAGTATCAGGGATGTTCAACTCTGGAAATCCTCTTCACAAGTTTTGGAGTGGACACGATTACCTTCATGACAGTATATGGTGTCCCACCCAAACTTGTTCCCTTGTGCCCCTTTTTCTTCGCTGAACTTCGGGTCGAATTAGACCGTTCGATCAGTAATTAATTTTCCCACTCTTTTCCTTGATCATTTTCAGCGCTGTTACCATGACATTTAAATTGGGAGCGCAAGACCAGTCAGTTTCTTGAAACCAACTCCTCATTGATGATCTACTCGAGACGCTCGTCACCCATGACCTTCGTTTCCCACTCATTCATGTCATTTTGGGCTCCATTTGATTCGCACAACTTTCACGACGCGTGACCCGATTTTATTTCACGCCACGGCGTCACATTCATTTTCTAACTTGATTTGTGGGTCCCCTGTCGACCAAAACCTGTCAGTCCCAACTATGGACATGGCCCACTTTGAGCCTACTATCCGTCCGCCACTTGTGTCCCATTTATTGGAATCCCCATGTGCTACTTATTCGCTCATGATCATCAACGTCTAATTTTAATTCGATTTTCGCACAATGTCCGGTTTTGACCCAATCCGGCTCCACCGAGCCCAGTCCAGCTCCATGATTTTCTCCATCGGGACACCCTCATATTTATTGTCCAAAAATATCAAGTACTCTTTTTGCACATTTTTCTATATTTATTGGAAATTTCTATGTATTTAATTTCCATTGGAAGGGCCAATTTTCTCTGATTAATTGTAGCCATCCATTTCCCTCAAATTAATCATAGCCATCCATTTCCCTCCATCCCACACTCTCACAGCAAACCTAGTGGCCGGCCCTAATTTCAAGGTGGAGAGAATCTTTTCTCTCTCTCTTTAATTTACTACTCTCATTATTTCTCTCCCTCTCCTTTCTTCATTATTTTCCCACACACAACAAAAACAACAACAGCAACACAACTCCTCTCCTCCCACAAACCCGACAGCTCCTTCCTCTTCATGGCCGACCACCACCCTACTCGCCGTGGTCGGCCGAGCTCAACCTCCCTCACCACCTTCCTCTCCTCTCCTCCTATTCCTTCCTCCTCCTACAAACAAACCACCACCACCATCATTTCATCATGCACCGCCCACACCATAGCCTTCACCACCATCACCATTTCCGGCCCCCCCGCCACTGTGGCGCGTGCCACCGCCCTCCACCGTGCCTAGCTGGGCTGCGGGCCACCGCACAAAGCGGCAACAGCAAACAGTAGCTGCGACCGCAGCAACAGCGCTGGCAGCGCTGGTAGCGCGCGCTCGCGCGAGCGCTCGGCGCCGCACGCGCCGCCGTGGCTCCGGCGACCCCCCGTGGGTAGCCCCCCTCTGGCCGCACCCTAGGCTGCCTTCCCCTGGCGGCCAACGTCCTCCGGGACGCGCCGTCGAGGCGATTCGTTGCGTTTTGAACGACATCCCGTCGTGACGCGCGCGAGATTGAGTCCGTTTTGGCGCTCCGTCGTAGCGACTTTGCGCACATTTTTTCGGAGATCCGACCGTTGGATCGGCGATTTCTTTGCTCCGTCGCAATCTCGGTATATCCACCTTCGCTCATGTCAATTTTCGTCCCTTAATTTTATAGTTTGATACATGAAAACCGGCCACCAAGTTGACCGTTTAAATTGTATTAAATTGGACAGTTTCGCGGGGCCAACTTCGTCAGCTTGTATCTCCTCCACCGCAGCTCCATTTGGCGTGCTACCAGTTCCGGTGCGAAGCTGGTATAACCCTCTTCCTGCCCCCTTTAGATTTCATTTCAGTTTGAGCTTGTTTGATTGGTTGAATTCGACGCCAAAGTTGGCCGTCCGAATTCGTAATTTCCAACTTGTAAAATTCTATTTTTGAACACGGGACTCCAGATTTTATTTCTGACACCACCATTAGACTTGTGGCGTCGTTCTGGCATGTTTTCATATAAAATTTGTTAGATTTGGAGAACGTGGGCCCGGACACGCATTTCGGTGCAAAGCGGTTTCTGGAACGACTTTTGCCGGCTCATTGGAATCCAATTCCGGATATACCGTTGAGTTCGTATCGTCATTCTGGACTCGTTGACATATAATTTGCTAGGTTTTGGTGGACATTGGGTCTGGCACGCATTTCGGTGCAAGTCGGATACCAATATCCGGGTCAACGGGTCATTTTGAGTTCGGCTCATCGGAATCCAATTCCGGAGATACCATTGAGTTCGTATCATCATTCTGGACTCGTTGACAGGTAGTTTGCTGAGTTTTGAGGACTTTGGCTTCGGCACGCATTTCCGTACAAACCGAATTCCAAGTTCTGGTCAACGGGCCAAAATGAGATCGGGTCAACGGAATCCAATTCTGGAGATACCGTTGGGTTCGTATCGACATTCTGGTTGCGTGGACATATAATTTGTTATATTTATAGACTTGTTTTCTTGCACGTTTTTTGGTGCAAAACGGCTCCGACACGGACACCGTTTTGATCCGAAATTACCTTTTTGCCCTTGTGTCCAAATTGGACCGTTGGGTAGGCTATCTTAGCTAATTTGACCTTTCTGGACACGTTGGCGATGTTCATTTCATCGTCCGACAATATTGTTGATAATTTTTCTAAGTTTAACCTTTTTATAATTAATAATAATTAATTCATATAATGTTCGTATTTCGGGATTAGTACAACGAAACTGAGATCAGCCAATTCCAGTGATCTCACATCGCTGAAATTGACATGTTGGACACGTGGATCACTATAATAAGATTATCAACCTTACCGATAATCTTCTTATCTCGATTTGCGTGCCGTAAGTTTCGACGTACAAATAACGAAGTACACTTTATTTTAGACTAGAATTGACCCTGATTGACCTAAGTTGACCAGTTGACCCAGAGTCAACTGTAAGTCAACACTTGACCTAGTTTGACTAGATTATTGACCGGAGTCGACCTAGAGTTGTTTGACTTAGAAGAACCTAGAATAAAATAGATTGTTGTGGATTCATTTATTACAACTTGAACACCTTGTAACCGTGTTGCTTTAAATAGGACTCTGTGGCTTCAGTGGGACCCCTCTATACTTATCAGCTGTTCAGGTTATCGAGGCGAGTACATTCTGATCATTTCATATCCTGCTTAGAATTATTTCCTGCAGTAGATTACTTTACTTGTACTGTCACGTTGGTCACACGGATTGGTACTATATGGATCCCTTCTCGAGATGTTATCCTTAGGGAGCATCGGGTACTACATGTTCTGTACGTTTCACTTACATGAAGTATCATATGCTTCATTGGTTCTTTGATCACTTACGACATATACTCTTATGATCGTAGAGTCTTCCTGAATCCTTATCCCATTTATGGGACTACTATGTATCACCTTCGGGGTCTATCACCTTCGGGGTCTATCACCTTCGGGGGCTTATCACCTTCGGGGTCTACCACCTTCGGGGTCTACCACCTTCGGGGTCTGTTACATAGCATCATATAACATAACCTGGCTGGATCCTTGTGTATTGATTGGGGGTACGGGGGAGTAGAATTGGACATGTGAATAATACACCAGTAGTGTAGTATCAGAATCTTTTCCATAGTGTAGCATCAGAATCTCCTATGCCATTACATGTTCATATTGTACTCTGATTCACTAGTCACTGCTAGTTCCCTATGTATAGTAGATATTTCTATTACAGTTCTCTCTCTGTTTACATGCTGCATTCTTTCAGTACTTGTATCTTACTTTACTGCATGAATATATTTTCTAACCTGCGATGAACTGTTGAGATGTAATGTGCTCGTTCCAGTCCTGACTGGACCTGTTGATAAATTTACAGATAGCCTGGAGGTGCCTGCTAGCCTAGAGGAGACACAGTAGGGGTTATTTAGGTAGTTATTCATTTTGTCTGGAGTTGTATTTACTTTGTGGATTACTGTATCTGTATTGAGTTTTGAGATGTATTTCTGAGTTTATGTATCTTAGACACTTAGGCTTCTATCTCCTGTATCTCTTTTAGATTTCATGTTTTATCTATCTTTATCATGCTCTACCTTAGATGTGATTGAGTCTGTATCTGCTATGTCACCCCCATTCGGGGAGTATAAACTATTTAGTGTTTACTGTTAGATGCATTGAGACCTAGGACAGCGTTCTACCGCCGACACTGCGGCGTAGGCTGGGCGTTGTTACGTTCTCGTGCCCTAACGCTAGGGTGCGGGTCGTGACAAAAGCTGATTGTGATCTCCGTCTTTTTGGTTGGTGTGATTCTGACTGGGCCAGCTGTCCCTTGACTCGCCGCTCTGTTACAGGCTGGTTGGTGTTTCTGGGGGGGGGGCTATTTCTTAAAAGACCAAGAAGCGACCAACTGTTTCCCGATCTTCCGCTGAAGCTGAATACCGATCTCTCGTTGCACTTATTTGTGAGTTGAAATGGTTGAAGGAGTTGTTGGTGTGTTTGGGCGTTCGCCAGGAGTCTGCTATGTCGGTGTATTGTGACAGTCAGTCCCCTGCACCTGGCTCAGAACCCGGTGTTTCATGAGCGCAGTAAGCATATTGAGGTGGATTTGCATTTTGTTCGCGATGCTATTAGAGATGGCAACGTAATAGCCTCGCATGTTCCTACTTCTACTCAAATGGCTGATATCTTTACTAAGCCCCTTGGAAAGCAAGTGTTTGATTCTTTCCTTCCCAAGTTGGGCATTTGTGACTTGTATGCTCCAACTTGAGGGGGGGTGTTAGATTGTTAGATTATATTTGTAATATAAATATGGCCCATAAGCCCAAATGTAGACACTATATATATTGTAACAAACCCTAGCAATGAGAACAAGGCATTATTATTTCCTACATTCAGTCGAGCAGCCTCTCGTCGCCACGGACGCGCTCGAGCCACCGTCGATGGCCTCGCCGGCGAGATTCGTGCCGTCGTGTTCTCAGCACCCCTCTGAGCTTCCACCGCCAACACACATGGAGAGCCCTCCGTGTCCGTCGAGCGCGCACTGCCCCAAGCCGCCATAGCCGTCGCCCTAAATCGGGACTTGGTGGCGAAGCCTTCGACCCGCCAGCAGTGAGTTCATATAGGACACGGACCTGCGTACTCGACTGGCCATCGATACTATGGATCGTGTGACGGTTAGAAGGTAACTACTATTAGTGAGTCGA
>JANAVB010015706.1:0-145899 GCA_029216955.1 Iris pallida
ATTCCAGAATGGAAGTAGGAGCATAACCATGGAACTTGTGACTGGATTACCTAGATCCCCAGCTGGTCGAGATGCTATTTGGGTTATAGTTGATCGACTCACGAAGGTGGCTCATTTTCTCCCGTTAAGAGTTATTCAGTCGACGGCGCAGCTAGCAGAGATGTACCACAGGCAGATCGTCAAACTTTATGGTGTACAGTCAGTATCACCTCGGACAGAGATTTCAGATTTACGTCGCACTTTTGGCGTAGCCTGCAAGAGAGTTTGGGGACTCGCCTCCTGTCACGACCCGCACCCGTTTTTTTTTTTAAACGGATACGAGATGTGTCCAAGCCAGCCTACGTCGCAGTGTCGGCGTAGAACGCTGTCACGGCCATGAAGATCAAATCACAAACAATGCTCATTCACATAATTAATTTAACTTACAATGATTACAAGTTTTACATTTGTAGAAGAACATAAACTTGTACAATTTAAATGAATGTCTACAACTCAACTATCTAGCTAGTCTCTAGGCTTGTCTGCAAGTACTCCCGTCACTCCCAAGCTAAATGAATCCACGGCTAACCTGAAAATGTTGGTTTCCAGTCAGGAATGGAACGAGCACAATTCACTGAATGTAATATCAAATAAAGAAGATGACTATAAACAAAGGTTAGACATCAATCATGGGTTTGAAAATAAACATGAAATATAAAAACCAATAGTAAGTAAATAGACACAAAATACTCTCCCCGACTGTTAGAAGTACCTTTGATATGTGATCGGTCTGGGGTACTACACCGCACGGTCTACAATGTCTACTCACGGGCTACAATGTCTACTTGCAGAAAATAAACACTGTCTACGATGTCTACTGCAGAAAAATAAACACTGTCTACGATGTCTACTTGCAGAAAATAAGCACTGTCTACAATGTCTACTGCAGAAAATAAGCACTGTCTACGATGTCTACTTGCAGAAAATAAACACGGGCTACACTACTGCAGAAAATAAACATGGGCTACACTACTGCAGAAAGTAGACACGGGCTACACTTCTACAGAAAATAAACACGGGCTACACTACTGCAGAAAGTAGACACGGGCTACACTTCTGCAGAAAATAAACACGGGCTACAATGTCTAACACGGGCTATGGTCAGATCACATATCTTTGGTACTTCTAATTCCCGACTCCACAATTAATAATAGAAATAATCACATAACCAATGACCAACCAATGAAATATAGTAAAAATCAATATCGAAATGCAGACAATAAACTGTACTCGTCTGTGGTCCTTTGCTGGTGAAACCGACAATCTGAACTACTCAATGTGCCACTATAGTCAAAACCCGTACAACAGTCCCTGAAAGCTGAAATAAACAATACCAATGATCTCAGAATAGTCAAATTAGCTAGGATTGCCTGTCCTTAAGTCCAATTCTGGACACAGGGGCAAAACGGTAATTTTGGACCAAAACGGTGTCCGTCGTTGGACCCGCTTTGCAACGAAAAGCGTGTCAGAGTCAACGGTCTCTAAAGTCATCAAACTACACGTCTACGGATTCAGTTTTCCGATACGAACCCAACCGTATGTCCAAAGTTGGATTTCGGCGGGCCATGCACAAAATCGCCCGTTGAGTGGGACCGTAGGGCCCACAAAACGACGTCGGATTCAACTGTCTCCGAATCGGACCAAACTTGGCATACAGGACCAAAAAAAATAATACGATTCTGTTGGCGCAAGTTTCGTCTCGATCTGACGAGCGTGCACAAGGTAATTGAGAAATTTGCAATGTGCACGATACGGGGAATTTCGACGGATACGCATCAAATTCGTCGCGCACACGCGACCAATTTGAATTCCGTCAAAGCCCACACGACCATGAAGCTGTTACGCAGCTTTCGATACTTTCAGTGCGCGACCACGTCATCCCGATTGGCGTGACGCACGATTTTATGATTTTGAAAACAGATTTTTGGGAAACTTCGGAATTTGATTTCTCGACGCTGAGTCAATGATTTCAAATTCCGTAAGAAGGGATTCGAAGCCCTACATGTTGTCTAAAAGTGTCTTCAAATAGTTTCTTAATGTTGTGTACGAGTTGATCGGAATCGATCCTCGAACAGGGCGATTTAAACTGTTTCCTTAGACTGTTTTCGAACCGAGTTTTTCGTCGTTTTCGACTCGATTTAACGGCCAAGATAAACCATCTAAATTCGTTCTAATAGACAGAAAATAATCTCGTATATATTGGGGACATACCCGCGAAATCGGTTCGCGAAATCGACGAGTGTGGAGGGAGATATCTCATCACGAAGTCGGCCCAATGCTGCAACTGCTGTTGTTGCTCCATCTCGCGCACACGCGCGCGCTGTGCCTCCGCGGCCTCGGCCGCGCGCGGCGGCGCGCAGGCCCAGGGTGGGTCGCCCTTGCCTGGAGGATTGATCCGGGGTGGTGGCGCGTTTGTCGGCGTTAGGGTTTAGCTGTGCTCGCGTTCGCTCCCCCCCTGTTTTCGTTATATACATATATATATGCAGGTCGGTTATTGAGAAAGGATTTCTCATGCTCGGTTGGGGAGTTTCAGTAGGTGGCCCGGCCCGAGCTTGGCTTGGGCTGGGATTGGTTTACTGCATACTTGTTATATACATATAGGTATTTATCTATATACACTATGAACTATAATGCACGTAAATTAAATATTACAAATGTTACCCAAATTTGCAATATTGAATTATCAATATACATACTAATATACATAAAATACAGTTAGATCGATATATGAATATATACTCGCATATATATGTAATAAGCCTAATATATATATTGATATACCTATATGTATATATATATAACTATTTATAATAATATTTGCCAAATATAATATAACCAGTAATAATAGTAATATTATTACATAATAATAACATCAATAAAGTAATAATAATAATAATAATAATAATAATAACCACAAAATTCGATAAATCAATAACGGTGTATACACCACTATGCGTAGTCTAAAATCCCAAAACGTACTATAGACCCAATTATACAAATATCACTGAATATCAAGTAATAATGATAATTTTAATATTTAATTACGAATACTAAAAATATTCATTAATTCATAAAAACAAAATATAATACCATCTTCCCAAATTCCATCAACACGATGTCATTGGACGTGCCGCATGACTACTCGGCTTGGGCTCAGTTCGGGTCCAGATCGAGCCAAAGTTGTATAACCGGTTTCCCTAAAACTCAATAATATAAATAATAAATAAATAAGTCTTCGGTAAGGGTTGAGTCGCAACTTGGCCTGGTTTTCTAGTTAGGACATCACTATGGCTCGGCCTTCCCTACCAGGGCTAATACTCTAATCAAAGCACGCCATTGCACTATCCGTGCCATGATTTCTAATCACTGTGTACTCCAAAACTCCATCATGGCTAAAATCACCTACCGTAATAATTAACTCAATAATTATCTATAAAAATATAAAAATCACCATTTAATTCAAATTAATAAATAAAAATATTATAAAAATTCTGGAAAGAGGGGCTACAAATCTACCCACCTTAAAAATAATTTCGTCCTCGAAATTCTAATTTATAACTATTCCTTAAATCTTCAAAAGAAAGTCTGCCTTAACCTTAATCTCCTCAAAATATTTTATAACCTTTCCTAGCCATTTCATAACTCTGAATACTTGAGGACTTCTACCCACCTTTGGTCACAGTACTCCATCCAACCTCCTGTCGCTAATACTTTATAATCTTCCAACTGATCGCTAAAATTGCTACCAATAGATACCTACCGCTTATGGTCTCTATAATCCTTTTCTATCTATCAACCAACCCAAAACTTAACAAGCAACAATTTACACAAGCAGCTAAGAAATATTGCTAAATTCTAATAAGCGCGACCATTCGTCACTCTACAATGGGAAGGATAGGATGATAGGGAAACATAATCAAGAGCGAGTAAGAAATTTCAAGAGCGGTAGAAAGTATCCAATGATGCAGATAAAAGAACATCTATGAACCATTGACTTATTTGCTAGAGTGGCTACTCCAGCCCAGTCACTTGCTAGATCGAAGAACCCTTCGTTTCTCAGAGGGGCTTGCACTCCGTGCAATACAGAAATTCTGTTCTCGAAATTAATCCAAACAAGGTTCCATAACGGAACAGAATTTGAAAATTAAGATCGCGATCTTTTTCCGTGGTTATGTAATACACACGAGCAAGGGATCTAAATACAATACAAGATCGTATCGCGACTTCCAGGTAGATGGAGTAATGGTTACGGATGACTTCACATTCTAAGAAGGGAAGGCAACCTAATAGGTATAGGGACCTATTTCAAATAGTTTGGTGTTATAGACCAAATATGGTGGTATGAAAGGGGTATCACTGGATTTTAATGGGTTCCCTAATTGGACATCACTCGACTGTTGGTTGAACCTTGGGTTTCAATCTATATGGGCTTGATAAGATCCCAATAATAGAACTATTTCTACTAGGTTAGGGTAACCTGGAATAAGTTTCCACCCAAGTGGTTGAGCTAGTTGGGCAGTCCAATTGGTTAAATAGGTTCTGTAAGCCCTGAAGATGCGCCTTCCGTGACTTTTGTGTTTAAGTAGCACTAGAAGACACAATTGAAAGGCACACTAGTGACATGTGCATAGTGGGCTTTGAGTAGATCACAACCATATATTGGGTCGAATGATTTGAGTCAAGGTTGAGTCTCTAATTGAAGTCGGAAAGTATATCGGTATTAGGGTAAGGGTTATAACTAGTCCTTTTTATCTGAAAGTCGTACCCTAGAAATAGAGTACAAGGGGACGTGTTTGAGTGGGACATGATATACCTAGGTGAAGGTGGACTCGTCTAGATCTTGCATATAAAATTTATTGGAAGATAACAGTTGGTCTCGTGCTCCGAATATTAATGGCACAGCCGGGGCACAAAATGATCTAAGATGGAAAGTGGGCGTCTACGGGGCACCAATTATCACCTTAATGGAAAGTATTCCGATCAATCGTAATTCTCGTACATCCTAAAACACTAGGAGGCTTACAGTCTACCTACCTTAGAAGTTAGGATATGGTTTTAGGAGTAATGGGGTTAGAAGAATTCCAAGATCCGGGTATTGTACCTCGATTCTCGGTAATAAAGAACAAGGTACGACGTAATGGGATATGGTAGATATAAGTCAAGTCAATGATCATTCCCCAATAAATGAAAAATGAGTGTTTACAATGACACCGGGTCAACAGAATAGATGAACTTACACATCCATAGTATACAAGAGTTATCGACGGGGTAGCCATTTTCTAAGGCACATCATATGAAGAGGTTTTCTAACAATTGGGTCATAAATTTCTATTTGTGTCGAGTTGCCCGATTATTGCCCTTACCTTTTGTCCACTCATCACCTATCTAACTGTGGGCTTTGGTCGAGGGGTGGTGGAGTCAAGTCACAAGGGTTGCAAGTCAAAGCAAGTTTCAAGCAGATAGTTAGAGACTCACGATAATTGGTTTCTTGAGAAAAGATAGTCTTCTAGGTTGGCATTTTGACCAAGGGTAAAACCCTACTCATTCTTAAACTTAGATGGCTGGAAGGTCTCAAAAGTAGTTTGAGGGTCGAGAGGAGAACGAGTAACTCAATCTCATGGCTGGCCGATGTTAGTTACACTTGTGTATACAACTTATATAGCCATGTGGATACTCTGTATCTCTCTACCATCACGAGCTCTCGTCTGTCCAAATCGGGGAAAGACAAAAACAATAGAGTTCAAGGGAGATGTCAATGATTATAATTACCAGATTCAAAAGCGATGAGATCATTCAAGAGGAATTGTCAATGTAGTCGCGGATGAGATCCTAGAGATATCTATATCTCAATCCACGTAGGGTCATTGAATAAAGTGCGAACCAAATGCATCATGGTTGATCAGACCATAATACACTGATTCTGATTAGACAATACGTTAGCAGGCGTCCCCACTAAACATATGCCTCGAATCAAGTTCGATGAAAGAGTAAGCTTGCAAAAACTAGGCTGTAATAGTAGCGTTGGTCAAGGTAGTCAAGATACAAGTACGCGAGATTTTTTTGAAAAGAGGTATAAGTAGTTCGAGTTTAGAGAGAATCAAAACTTACCTGGGGTCCTTGCTTATACAGTCATCCTACTATATTCTTATCCATAAAGCCTTGGTCAACCAATGGGTTATAGACTTCTAAATTTCATATTCCAGGTAAACCTATTAGTGCCAGTCAAATATCTCGTCAATAGATCATAAGGACTACGGAATGCTAGGTCGTGAGACATGCTACCCAATCTCACAGAACTCCCACTACTATTGGTTTTGTATCTTATGGGACATACATGGCATTATCCTATCCCCCACAGTATCCTAAACTTGTAGTCATGTTTGAAGTCATTTCACCGAGGATTATGTCTCGCCCGTATACTCTGGCTGTGGTAAACCCTTGGTTTCGTAACTCAAACATGATACAAAATCGAACACTTCTTAATTCTATCCAATATTGGCTCAAGATTAACTACGATCAGGATAGGACCACTAGCCATATTTTAGCAATATTCTATATCCTATATTTTCTTAAACAATTTCAACTCTAGGGGCGTGTCTTGCCAGTGCGCTGCTGGCTGCAGTGAATCTATGGTCTCTATAATTCAAATAAATGGCGACAGTGCGCTGCTGTCCTACCATCATGAGTTAACTAACATTCCTTTAACTATATCTGTAAGAATTTGAGCTCCTAGAGATTCAAACATGTTGACTATGAGATCAAGTGTAAGTATTTGTCCTACCAGTCACATTCCTTAAAATAAAAGATTTAATCCTGGAGAAAATAACTGAAGTCAAAAGAATCACAACATTCTATTATCTATTCCATGTGTATTCACACTTTGAGGAAAAACTTGAATCGAAACTAACTCGAGGTTCGCATATGGATAACCAAATCAGAAATAATAATTCCTGAGGCAAAATAGGAACCAAATAGGCAATTTGGACTAATATGAGGATGATATCTAAAGAGGCACGAGAAGGAATTGAATAATTCATCTAGGTGTGATCATCAATCCCCGGAAGCTCTGTCTCTCCAAGTGAATCATATTAGACCATATCTTTCAATCAAGAGGTAAGAGTGTACCTATGGGGAATTGACAACTATCAAAATTAATAACATTCACCCTAAATTACATGGCCTAAACTACCCATTGACAAATTTGTATAAGGGACTCCTAGTTCTAGTCATTTTTGTAAATTAAATTAATTTCTAATTCGTCAATGAGCATTACTAGTCGCAGGCTCGCAATAGTACCACTAACTTAGGTACTATCACGAGTTCGCATAATTTACGAAGACTGACCTGCATGGGCCACCACAAAAACTTGTCACGACCCGTACCCGTTTTTTTTTAAACGGATACGAGATGTGTCCAAGCCAGCCTACGCCGCAGTGTCGGCGGTAGAACGCTGTCACGGCCATGAAGATCAAATCACAAACAATGCTCATTCACATAATTAATTTAACTTACAATGATTACAAGTTTTACATTTGTAGAAGAACATAAACTTGTACAATTTAAATGAATGTCTACAACTCAACTATCTAGCTAGTCTCTAGGCTTGTCTACAAGTACTCCCGTCACTCCCAAGCTAAATGAATCCACGGCTAACCTGAAAATGTTGGTTTCCAGTCAGGAATAGAACGAGCACAATTCACTGAATGCAATATCAAATAAAGAAGATGACTATAAACAAAGGTTAGACATCAATCATGGGTTTGAAAATAAACATGAAATATAAAAACCAATAGTAAGTAAATAGACACAAAATACTCTTCCCGACTGTTAGAAGTACCTTTGATATGTGATCGGTCTGGGGTACTACACCGCACGGTCTACAATGTCTACTCACGGGCTACAATGTCTACTTGCAGAAAATAAACACTGTCTACGATGTCTACTGCAGAAAAATAAACACTGTCTACGATGTCTACTTGCAAAAAATAAGCACTATCTACGATGTCTACTGCAGAAAATAAGCACTGTCTACGATGTCTACTTGCAGAAAATAAACACGGGCTACACTACTGCAGAAAATAAACACGGGCTACACTACTGCAGAAAATAAACACGGGCTACACTACTGCAGAAAGTAGACACGGGCTACACTTCTGCAGAAAATAAACACGGGCTTCACTACTGCAGAAAGTAGACACGGGCTACACTTCTGCAGAAAATAAACACGGGCTACAATGTCTAACACGGGCTATGGTCAGATCACATATCTTTGGTACTTCTAATTCCTGACTCCACAATTTATAATAGAAAATAATCACATAACCAATGACCAACCAATAAAATATAGTAAAAATCAATATCGAAATGCAGACAATAAACTGTACTCGCCTGTGGTCCTTTGCTGGTGAAACCGACAATCTGAACTACTCAATGTGCCACTATAGTCAAAACCCGTACAACAGTCCCCAAAAGCTGAAATAAACAATACCAATGATCTCAGAATAGTCAAATTAGCTAGGATTGCCTGTCCTTAAGTCCAATTCTGGACACAGGGGCAAAACGGTAATTTTGGGCCAAAACGGTGTCCGTCGTTGGACCCGTTTTGCACCGAAAAGCGTGTCAGAGTCAACGGTCTCTAAAGTCGTCAAACTACACGTCTACGGATTCAGTTTTCCGATACGAACCCAACTGTATGTCCAAAGTTGGATTCCGGCGGGCCGTGCACAAAATCGTCCATTGAGTGGGATCGTGGGGCCCACAAAACGACGTCGGATTCAACTGTCTCCGAATCGGACCAAACTTGGCATACAGGACCAAAAAAATGATACGGTTCTGTTGGCGCAAGTTTTGTCTCGATCTGACGAGCGTGCACAAGGTAATTGAGAAATTTGCAATGTGCACGATACGGAGAATTTCGACGGATACGCATCAAATTCGTCACGCACACGCGACCAATTTGAATTCCGTCAAAGCCCACACGACCACGAAGCTGTTACGCAGCTTTCGATACTTTCAGTGTGCGACCACGTCGTCCCGATTGGCGTGACGCACGTCGTGTGGAGCGATTTTGTGATTTTGAAAACAGATTTTTGGGAAACTTCAGAATTTGATTTCTCGACGCTGAGTCAATGATTTCAAATTCTGTAAGAAGGGATTCGAAGCCCTACATGTTGTCTAAAAGTGTCTTCAAATAGTTTCTTAATGTTGTGTACGAGTTGATCGAAATCGATCCTCGAACAGGGCGATTTAAACTGTTTCCTTAGACTGTTTTCGAAACGGGTTTTTTGTCGTTTTCGACTTGATTTAACGGCCAAGATAAACCATCTAAATTTGTTCTAATAGACAGAAAATAATCTCGTATATATTGGGGACATACCCGCAAAATCGGTTCGCGAAACCGACGAGTGTGGAGGGAGATATCTCATCACGAAGTCGGCCCAATGCTGCAACTGCTGTTGTTGCTCCATTTCGCGCACACGCGCGCGCTGTGCCTCCGCGGCCTCGGCCGCGCGCGGCAGCGCGCAGGCCCAGGGTGGGTCGCCCTTGCCTGGAGGATTGATCCGGGGTGGTGGCGCGTTTGTCGGCGTTAGGGTTTAGCTGTGCTCGCGTTCGCTCCCCCCCTGTTTTCGTTATATACTTATATATATGCAGGTCAGTTATTGAGAAAGGATTTCTCATGCTCGGTTCGGGAGTTTCAGTAGGTGGCCCGGCCCGAGCTTGGCTTGGGCTGGGATTGGTTTACTGCATACTTGTTATATACATATAAGTATTTATCTATATACACTATGAACTATAATGCACGTAAATTAAATATTACAAATGTTACCCAAATTTGCAATATTGAATTATCAATATACATACTAATATACATAAAATACAGTTAGATCGATATATGAATATATACTCGTATATATATGTAATAAGCCTAATATATATATTGATATACCTATATATATATATATATATAACTATTTATAATAATATTTGCCAAATATAATATAACCAGTAATAATAGTAATATTATTACATAATAATAACATCAATAAAGTAATAATAATAATAATAATAATAATAATAATAATAATAATAATAACCATAAAATTTGATAAATCAATAACGGTGTATACACCACTATGCGTAGTCTAAAATCCCAAAACGTACTATGGACCCAATTATACAAATATCACTGAATATCAAGTAATAATGATAATTTTAATATTTAATTACGAATACTAAAAATATTCATTAATTCATAAAAACAAAATATAATACCATCTTCCCAAATTCCATCAACACGATGTCATTGGACGTGCCGCATGACTACTCGGCTTGGGCTCAGTTCGGGTCCAGACCGAGCCAAAGTTGTATAACCGGTTTCCCTAAAACTCAATAATATAAATAATAAATAAATAAGTCTTCGGTAAGGGTTGAGTCGCAACTTGGCCTGGTTTTCCTAGTTAGGACATCACTATGGCTCGGCCTTCCCTACCAGGGCTAATACTCTAATCAAAGCACGCCATTGCACTATCCGTGCCATGATTTCTAATCACTGTGTACTCCAAAACTCCATCATGGCTAAAATCACCTACCGTAATAATTAACTCAATAATTATCTATAAAAATATAAAAATCACCATTTAATTCAAATTAATAAATAAAAATATTGTAAAAATTCTGGAAAGAGGGGCTACACCTCCAGTTCAGCTTAGCATATCACCCACAGACAGATGGCCAGTCAGAACGCACGATCCAGACTCTCGAAGATATGTTGAGATCTTGTACGCTCGACTTCGGTGGTTCATGGGAAGATCACCTGCACCTGGTGGAGTTCTCGTACAACAACAGTTTCCCGGCCAGTATCCAGATGGCACCGTTCAAGGTACTGTATGGTAGGAAGTGCCGATCCCCGCTAGCATGGGACGATGTCGGAGAGAGACATATGCTCGGTCCAGAAATGATTGATCTGACCGTTGAAGTGGTCAGGAGAGTCAGAGATCATCTTCGTGTTGCACAAGATCGTCAGCGCCATTGGGCCGATTCTCATTGGCGCCCCCTTGAATTCTCGGTCGGCGACCATGTATTCCTGAGGATTTTGCCTAACCGTGGCGTCATTCGTTTCGGCGTACGGGGAAAGCTTAGTCCTAGGTATATAGGACCGTTCGATATTCTAGAGCGAGTAGGAGATGTATCCTATCGTCTCAATCTTCCACCGTCGCTAAGTGAGGTGCATAATGTGTTCCATGTATCCCAACTGCGACGGTATATCCCAGACCTGAGCCATATCCTGGATCATTCGGAATTGGTTGTTGGTACCAACCTTTCGTATGAGGAGAGGCCCGTGTCTATATTGAATCGAAGAGAGAAGGCACTCAAGAATAGGACTATCAAGTTAGTCCAAGTTGCTTGGGGACATCACTCTTTGGGTGAGTCAACGTGGGAACGTGAGGATGATATCCGATCGCGATATCCCGACCTGTTTGACTCGTGAGGTATAATATCTTTCTTATGCCTCATGCCTTCGATTCCTTGCTTGCATGAATAATTACTTGATTGCTTGATTAGTATAGCTTGCCTGTGAATAGTATAGCTTGTTCTTGTCCCTCTAGCCTCTTAATTAAATTTCAAGAACGGAATTCTTTTAAGGTGGGTAGAGTTGTAATGTCAATAGTTCGTATTATGTATTTTGAAATATGTGTACGTATTTTATCTTGTATTGCATGATACCTTGCTTGGCTTATCTTGGCATTATATGGCTTGGTCTATTTTGGGTTGGTTCGACTAGGCTTGGGTTGCCTTGGTCATCATGAACCAAGGGGAGAACCCTTACCTACCACCACCATCCTCCTTTATTAACCCATTCCTTAATTCTCTCTCTTCATTACTCTTTTTCTTCTCCACCATTACTTCTTCACCTACCAGGAGGAGAGCCTAGGCAAGCGCAACTTGCTTCATGATGGATCTCAAGTTTTATTGTTCCATTCTCTTCCTTACTTGATTCTAAGACTCTTTAGAACTTGGCATTTTTGGATTTGATGGATAGATTCTTGTAGATCTAAGTTTGTAACTTTTTGGTTTTTCTTGGTTTTGATCTCTAAAAGTTGGTTATTTTCAAAGACTAATGGTTCTATGTTGTAGAGAATTCAATTTCATGCAGTTTTGGCTTTTGTTTCGCTTGATTTCGACTTCGGATGAGTAAGTTATGGCCATGGAAAGTTTTCAGAACTTTTATGGCTGAACTTGTTGTTTGGGGACGATGACCCCCATGCGCCCGGGAGGCCATGCGCCGGGAGGCCATGTGCTGTGAAGTCCCGGCAACGCATCCCTTAACTCCGAGCGTGTCATGCGCGTAGGTTCCTTACGCGCATGTACTGAAGACGCAACGTAAGTATCCCACGTGCCGGTGTGCAGGAATCCCATGCGCCGATTGTGCAGGAAATCCATGCACCGATTATACAGGAATCCCATGCGCCGATTGTGCTGAAATCCCACGCGCCGGTGTGCAGAAATCCCATGTGCCGATTGTACAGGAATTCTACGCGCCGGTGTGCAGGAATCCCATGCGCCGATTGTGCAGGAATCCCACGCGCCGATTGTGCAGGAATACTATGCGCCGATTGTGCAGAAATCCCACGCGCCGATCGTACAGGAATCCCATGCGCCGATTGTGCAGGAATCCCACGCACCGGTGTGCAGGAATCCCATACGCCGATTGTGCAGGAATCCCATGCGCCGGTGTGCAGGAATCCCATGTGCCGATTATGCAGGAATCCCACGCACCGATTGTGCAGGAATCCCACGCGCCGATTGTGCAGGAATCCCATGCGCCGAAATTGCTCTATTTTACTGTTTTTGCCTGTTTAAGTTGTTTTGTAGCTAGAATCTTGAAAAACTCAAAACATAAAAGTTGTAGATCTTTTTCTTGGCTTCAAGATTATGACACTAGTTATTTTATGCAAGTTTCTCTCATCCATGATAATATAAGAATAGAACACGATAGTGGCCTGCCGTGGTGCACTCTTAACAAGTAAACTGACATGATGTATCTCGACAAGCTGTTACGACAGCTAGCCTGACATGACAAGTATGAATGACCTAGACACCGTGGGCGATTGTGTTTGCACAAATAAACCAGTACTGTCTTGCATCATGTCTAGGATAGGGATCCCTGAGTACTACGGTCAGGGATACCTACTGCAATTGATTAAGGCTAATAAACTAGAATAATTCAGTAGTCATGAAAAGATTTTCCAGCTACAGGCAATCCCATTATCTGGGCGTAATAACGGACTTGTAGCCTATCGACGAATGGGGGATATTTCCAGCACACAGTCAAGTGGTGCACCCTTCATAAACGAACATTCGACCCGGATAACCTAGATGGTCTGCAGGGCTTGTGGATGTTGGGATAATCTTATTGCATCTTGCTAGTAACTAGGCCTGTGATAACCCTAGTTAGTTAAAGTATCAAGCCGTACTCTTTGCTTGGCCATGATTGATTGAATAAAGTCTAGCCCAGCTTCGACTTGTCCTGATCCTGTGCAAAATTATGACAAGACATGATTAATTATGCTTGCCTTAACAATAATGATCAGGGGACCAGTTCTGTTCAGGCGAAGGGTTACAACCTCGGTCCTTATTTGGTTTAAGGGTTGTAACCTGGCTCCCGGAGCAGTTATGTGTCCTCTCTTCGTTTATTGTCTTATTGCTCCCCATGCCATGCTCGTCATGTTTTATTTTACTTCAATATCATGATTATTTATACCGGCCTTAATAATAAAGATCAGGGGTCCAGTTCTGTTCAGGCGAAGGGTTACAACCCCGGTCCTTATTTGGTTTAAGGGTTTTAACCTGGCTCCCGGAGCAGTTCTGTGTCCTCTCTTCGTTTATTGTCTTCACTGTACCAATAGTATTTGAGACAGGGTTTCAATTCAGGTAAAGGGCTGCAACCCCGGTCTTTGTTTAGTTTAAGGGTTGTGACCTGGCTACTTGAATGGTTTCCTCGTACTCAGTTTACTGTTGTTATCTCTATTATTATCAGTTCTTTATTTATTATCTTTAATATTCTATTGTGATTCGCTGGTTTTAGTTCCTAAGTTAAGCCTCCTTTGTGGTACTTGCTCTTTCTGGGGTCTGACCCAGCTGGTTTTGTGTGGCCAGATATAGGAGCAACACCAGAGGATCTTCCTGTCTTCCAGCCAGATGGTGACCACCAGGCGTAACCCTAGCAACGAGTGGGTTTCTTTTTGTCCTCCCACTTTATTGTAAAAATTATTCTTTTGAGGCGTTTAGCCGGCGAGCACGTGTTAGCTCGTATTGCACCTTTACTTACTGTCTGCCTACGGGCTGTAACATGATTGACAGATCCTAGGATTGATCATGTATGACTGAACTCTTTCTAGTCTTGACATTTTGTACGACTAGCTTCATGATCATCCAATATGTAATGTATGGGACGCCTTGCTATTATATATTTGGTGCTCTGACATCTTGTAACTATTATTGCTTGCTTGAGATTGAGACAATAGGCTTGTTCACGACCATAGGAGACTGTTGGCTTGTAGTTAAACCCTCATGTATCTAGACAGCCGTGACCGTATAGCGAGGTGGGTTGCACTTCCATATACGTAGCTGGCTATGTACGCCCCCGCTCTCCAGTATTCTGGTTCTGGGGCGTTACAGTTCTTGATCTCTCTCTGTGTGTCTGATGCTTTAACAATAGTTGGAAACTCTATTTATAGAGTTCTAGAAGTAACTATTTTAGCAGTTATTTTGATGCGCACGAGGCTGGATTCTGCCATATTGGGTTGCGCCAACCTCATGTTGTGTCAACTTTCATTCAGTTATCAGTCGTGTACTAACTGTATTTAGACGCGTGGCATCATGTGATTGAGATACGCGTGGTCGTGTATAGGATAGTAGACACGTCTTGAGAGATTAGTGGCATGTGTGCCACGTCATCCTGCTTTGGAAATGAAAATTATCTCAACTTTATCAGGTTGTGCGAGCTTCAATCAACAAGTTAAACTGCGCATGTTTAGGCTGCGCCTAGACATGTGGCAGCTTTTGAGAAATAGTAGTTCAGCTTGCGCCTAGGCACAACTAAGGATTTTGTTTTAGATTGCGCCTAGGCGCAACTCATAAGACGTACAGGACAGCTGTCAACCAACTCTCCTCGGGCGGCACAATTCGAGAGATTCGAAGAGATTTTCCTCGTTTACTGTGCTGTCAGTTGTCAGTGCTATCAGGTAATGATGGCCATTAAACATCAGACGCCACGTAGACTTTGGCACAATAAAACTGGGCGCAGTCTGATATATGGCGCAACCTGATCAATGGCGCAGTTTGATCTCTGAGCTCCATATTAGTGGCACAGCTTGATTTTTGGGGTGCCACTTGATCGATGAGTAGTAAATACATGGCGCAACTTGATTTTTAGGCCCTACATTTACTGTCTACAACAGTAACTCTTTGCGGGGGAGAAGTTGGTGAATTTTTCATTCTCAAAGCGTTTCTTCTCGTTAACCCTATGGTTATCTGATGGATACCGTACGACGGCTTTAAAAAGAAAGAAATGAACGTTGATAAAAAGATCTAATATTTTGGAATTAGTTTCATATTTTTGAAAATATTCCTCTGATTTTTAAATTTTGTCAATACTATTTTTTTGGATATAGCCATGTAAATGTGGAGTAATTAATTATTTTAAATCAATTATCCCCTTGACATGCCATATATCTAGAATACATTTTTCTTTAGACATTTAACTAGTCCTAGTTTATTTGTTCAAATAGAATATCTATGATCTATGGATTCTTTTATTGAAACTGTTTTCATGATATAAAAATTTGAATCGTCAGCTGTCAGTCTGAAGACTAAATAGACGCATTTGAACTTTTATTAAGACAATTTTTTTATAATAAATTTTGCATTTCAAAAGTCTTTTTGAATTTTCCCTGATTTGTTTAATCTGTCTGTTATTTGCATTAAAACAGTTTTCAAAAATCCTTTATTATCTTGAATTTTTGAGACATATTTTATTTGGAGACATATTTTTGTCTGTTCATCTTTAAGCATTTATTTATTGGATTTTTCTTTTAATTGCCTAAAGATGATATTTTGTTTTAAGTTTTGAACTTTATATGCATTTGATCAAAGGGAATAAAGATGCATATCTTGGATATTCCTTAGATCTTATGGTTATTCTTTTTCTTGCATTTAAATTACTTCAGAACTAGAATACACATATTTTAAGGGGGAGCAAATTAATTGTTTCAATTTTTTTTATGCCCTTAATATGTGGTATACCTAGTTCATCATGGACATATATTCTTTTACTTAAATATCTTGTTGAGTTGTTCATGATATTTGAATTTGTATTGGATTTATGAGAGAATATATGATGAATATTATTTCTTTTTGATTCTCTCATTCTATTTGAGTTTCTAAAAGTTATTTGATTTTTTCTTTGAGTTTAACTTAATTTTGGTTTTTCTTATTGAGATTTATCTCAAAGTTCATGATTATCTATATTTAGACTGATCATACTTGGCGGGAGAGCATTCAAGTCGACTGAATTTCTCCTTATAAAGTATTTTGTCTTCATTACCTTCATTTTTATCTAATGGATATACATATATCATGACAAGGTAATTGAATTCAAATGCATGAACTTTGATATAGATTTTGCATAGATTGTAGTATATTTATTTTGATTTTTCGATGATTATACTCTTTATGGAATTGATTCACTAATTTGTATGAGCAAATTATGGATCATATTTTTTTATCATTGTTAAAAGTCTTATTTTGTTTTGATTTTTTTAGTATATACTAGATCTGTGAATTTCTCATGATTCATTTATGACCAATAATTGATTTCTACGTTATTGGTATCTATTTAAAAACTACAGTTTCATTTTATTCATTATATTGAGTTTTAAATGTCATTTTTGGATTTCTAGTTGGTAAAATATTTATTAAACTGATTTTAGGTTCAACCAACTATATTGTGTTTTGCTAAGTTTTTTTTTACTTTAGTTATGCAATTTCTAAACTTTTCGGTACACCAATTCTTAATCATGATTATTTTTTTCTTCCTCCTTTACTTATGCTTGAGTTCATTTTATCTCTTATTACGGGAAAGCTTATTTTTTATCATGTCAAAGGGGGAGAAATAAGTTTAAGTTAGCACACAATATTAATAAGTTTAAGTTAGCACACAACATTCTAGTAGTATGTATTTATTAATGATACATGCATCTATTGTATATATCTTAAACTTAACCGATTTGCCATAATAAAAAAGGAGGAGATTGTTAGCCCAATGATTACATCATATTTTTGAATATGGCTAATCAATTAAGTTTAACTATTGAAGTCACTAATATTCATATAATCACTATCTTATTGCTACTTAAACATAGCATTGTCCTTATGTTCACTATATCAATATTTGTTATGCTTGTATCATATTGCTTTGTTCGCCTAACATGTTCTTGTAAGACATAGCATGATCAAGCTTTGTCAAAGCAGGACATATGCAATGGAGAATTAATGATGGGCCATAGACGGCGTTATACAAGAAGATTTCTCTGTTTATATTTGGACGATTGCCGTCAAGAAAAAATGCTTATTCAATGTCAAGAAAAAGGCATCATCATATGGGCTATTGGTTTTCATATTTATTATGTATTTTTCTATTTATTGAGTCTAGATTATTTGTGAGTCGGGATCACTGGCAATTAGAAGGCTATCTCAACCTATCTTGATTCATTCTTTAAACCGAACCAAAACCAATTGAACCAAAAACCAACTTAGGCTGAACCAGAACCAAAGGAACCGAACTCGGCCAGAGTTCTGCCCGAACTCGGTCCGAACTCGGTCCGAACTCGGTCCACTTGAATTTCTCCTGGTCAGCAGCAAATTCCTATTCCTTTGGATCTGCAACGTTCAAAATTATGAACGTTAACCCTACCGAGTTCTGCCCGAACTCCGTCTCAAAAATTCCTATAAATAGAGAAGATTTTGTTATTTTTAAACACTCAATCCTTCCTCATCTTCTCTATCTATTCTAAAGTCTCCCTATTTACCAAGAGCTTTAAATCTTTCTATTCCCAAGACAACTCCTATTCTTCTAGGTGCCGGTGGTTTTTGATTAGAAGTATTTGAGTTGTACTAGCTTGGCGTATAAAAGTTTTCTTCAGAAAGGTGTTGAAGTTTGTTCGTGGTCTTCGGATATAAACACGATGGTGTTGAAGTTGACGTGTTCTTCAGAGAAAAACACGTGGTGTAATCTCTATTTCAAATAGTGGATTCAATATCGGGTTGAGTGCTCGAGACTGGACTAGTCCTCTCAGAGGAAAACCAGTATAAACCTTGGTGTTTGCGATTGCTCTTCTCAACTTATTTACTTTACGCATTTACTTATATATTGCATGCTTCATATTTGTTTAGTCACTGCCATAAATATTTTTAAAGTGGTGATTATTATTCCGCTGCACACGTACTTTATTCACCCCCCTCTAGAGGTACTCAACGGTCCTACAGATTAGTCCTCCAAGAGAAAAACTAGTATATATCGCGGTGTTCACTGAGTTTGATTCTCTGATCTCTTGCTACATTTATTTATTGTCTCTTTATTGACTGCCATAGTTATTTGCCTTTAATTTTTAAGTGATAATTTATTCCGCTGTACTTGCACTCTCTCTATTCACCCCCTCTAGAGGTGCTTAACGGTCCTACAATTAGTATCAGAGAAGGTTATATTCTAATATAACAACCTCAGAGAGTATATATGGTAGCCGTTAAATCAATATTCGACGGTGAAGGGCAATCCACAAATAGACCCCCACTATTTGATGGAACAAACTATACATACTGGAAAACACGTATGACATTCTTCTTAAAGTCTCTTGACTTTGATATTTGGTCTATAGTTATTGACGGTTATAAGAAACCGGCACCTATAGTGGTTGATGGCGTACTTATAGACAAGCCTCATGATAAATATACAGAGACAGAAAAAGCAAAGGCTAGTCTAGATGCACGTGCCATCGACGCACTGTTCTGTGCAATTGACAAGACGGAGTTCAATTGAGTTTCAACCTATAAGACGTCTCATGAAATTTGGAAACTTCTTGAGGTAACTCATAAAGGTACTTCCTAAGTGAAGGAGTCCAAAATCAGCAGACTAATACAGGAATATGAATCTTTTAAAATGAAACCCGACGAGTCAATTACACAGATGTTCACTTGTTTAAGTGCTACGGGCTCTAACTAAGAACTGTAACCCAAAGGCAACGGCAATCATTGAAGGAAACGATCTCACCACCATGACTCTGGAAACACTTATGGACAAGCTGATGACCCATGAGCTGGACCTACAAGAGTTTGAAGAAGCAATCCCAAAAGAAAAATCTATCACCTTCAAAGCTCAAGCCAAAAGGTCAACATGCAAGATTCTGTTGAAGAATCATCCAGTGGTGATGAACAAGCCCTGCTAGTGAAGAATTTCATAAAATTCTTAAAGTTTGATAAATCAAACAGAAGGAAGAAAGATGTCCATGAAAGCAATAAAGAAGAAACAATCTGTTTTGGATGCAAGAAGTTAGGGCATATGAAGAAGGACTGTCCAACTCCAAAGAAAAGTAGTCCATATGATAGATCAAGATCAAGCCGAAGAACAACAACTGGTCGAAAGTCTGCAAATACAAGTATTTGGCATGAAAGTGATGCTAGTGAATCAGAGGAAGAAGATAGACCCTGCAGTACTGTAAATGTCTGTCTTATGGCTTTCGATAAGGTATCCTCAAATCCTCTATATGGTGAGTTTACTTTCGATGGGCTAGAAAATGCCTTCAGCGAATTACTTGAAGAACACAGAAATATGCTTGACAAGTATAAGCAATCTCGAAAAGAGGTCAAGGCATGCACAATCGAAGTAGCTAGATTGTCAAATCTAGTTAAAGATATTAGAGAGACATCTACTACCGGTAACACGGATGAGATAGCCAAGCTTAAAGTAGACTATCATGAGGCTATCCTCAAAATTAAAAAGAAAGAAAGAGACTATGTCAAGATACAAGAGTTATATGACATAGAGAAGAAGAGGCACTTAGTCATAGAGCAAAGACTCATTGATATGACCGCTAAATATGAAGAGTCTTGTACGATTTCTAAAAAGTTAGAGATCAATTTAGGCAAACAGGCTATACATGTGACACAACCTAAAGTTAGTCCTAATGCTAATCATATACCTAAGAGGACTAAACCACAGAAAGCACGTAAGAAACACGAATATCACCATGCTTTCACATATAGGTTTTCAAAGAAACCACATATGCATATCAACACAAATTCAACGAACACGTTTTCAAAACTAACTTGCACGTACTGTGGTACTCATGGGCACATACAACAGTATTGTCTAGCAAGAAAGCTTGTTGGCAATCACATACTGATTTGGACACCTAAGCTAATCAAGATGGACCCTTCAATAAATGGGTGCCAAAGGATTCATCTACTTGTTTTGTAGGTGGACCCTCAACCCTCTCATGCTAAAAGCAAGTGGATGCTCGATAGCGGATGTTCGCGGCACATGATGATGATGCATCTTTGTTCGCTACGCTATCGATGAAGAAAGAAGGATATGTCTCCTTCAAAAATAACCTAAGAGGTGATATAATTGGAAATGGTATTGTTGGTACATCTCCTTATCCTGTAAAAAAGATGTTTGTCTAGTTATGGAATTGAAACATAACCTACTGAGCATAAGTCACTTGGCAGATAATGGTTATGGCATCAATTTTGTAAAAGATAAATGTACACTATCTTGTATTGGGCGTTAGGCGAGGCGAGACCATGCCCGCCTCGCCTAGGCGCCCGTCCAGATTTCTGGGTCTCTAAACCTGTGTAAACATTGTAGGCAGCAGCAGTAGCAAAAGTCAGCAGCAACAGTAGCATAAGGCCGCAACAGCAGTAGCAGATTACAATAAGAGGGAGAAGACAACAGTAGCAGTAACAAAAGGCAACAATAGCAGTAGCAGAAGGCAGCAAATAGCAACAAATTTTATAATAGCACCTATTTTAGCAACAATAATAACCCTAAAGCCAAAAAAAATATTAGTAAAAAGCCCATAGCCCATCCTGAGATCCGCCGCCTAGGCGTCCGTAATTGTCTCCCTTGGGCAAAACTGGGCGCCCGCCTAGGCGCGCCTAGGCGGCCCTCGCCTTACACTGCAGTAAAATATGCAGGTCGAGGCGACCTGTTCAAATCGGGCACACCTAGGCCGCCTAGGCGCGCCTAGGCGTCGCCCGTAACAACATAGAACGTACAATATATGATATATCATCTGGTAATCCCGTATATGAAGGAATTAGAGAAGACAACATTTATGTTTTCTTTCTAGAGAGTACTAATAATGCAGGAAGATACCTAGTAGCAAACTTAGATGAAGGCTGGCTATGGCATATGAGGCTAGGACATGCTAATATGGACACTATCTCACGGCTAAGCACTAAAAAGATGGTAAAAGGACTCCCTGAGATATCATTCAAGAGAGATATGGTATGTGCAGACTGTAAAAAGAACAAAGCACATAGGTCTACATTTAAATCTATCAACACTGTAAGTACCTCTAGACCTTTGCAGTTGATACATATGTATTTATTTGGTCCTAGTAGAGTTGCTAGTCTTGGCGGTAAGCTCTACGCCTTTGTTATTGCTGATGATTTCTCTTGCTTTACTTGGGTTTACTTTTTATCAAACAAAAGTGATATAATTTTTGAATTTTAGATATTCTGTAAAAAAGGTACAAAATGAAAAAGACTTCATGATTACTCGTATCCGAACTGATCATGGTGGCAAATTCAAAAATACTGATTTTAAAAAGTTTTGTGATGATAGTGGATATTACCACGAGTTTTCTTGTCCTAGAACTCCTCAACAGAATGGTATTGTAGAGCGGAAGAACCGTACTCTAAGCGTGATGGCTGGACTCATGCTGAATCAGCATAATCTTCCTAAATATTTTTGAACATAAGCTGTTAGTACAGCTTGTCATATTTTAAATAGGGTGTTAATTCGACCTATCTCGATGAAAATACCTTATGAACTTTGGTTTGGAAGAATCCAAATATTTTATATTTTAAAGTTTTTGGATGTCGTTGTTTTATCCTGAACACCAAGGACAACTTGAAAAAGTTCGACTCTAAAGCAGATGAAGGGATATTTCTCGGATATGCTACTAAGAGTAAGAGATATATAATTTTCAATAAAAGATCTATGATTGTTGAAGAATCCATTAACGTTACTTTTGATGAGCTCAATAGTCACAGATCCAGCGACAGTGGTGATAAAGATGCACAAGCCAGAACCGATAAAAGTCCTGTGGAAGATCTGACTCATAAATTTGAGTCATTAAAGTTCTAGCCAGATCATCCAAAGTCGCTCATTATAGGTGATATATCAAGAGGTATAAGTACACGCTCTTCATGTAGAGATACTGAAATAGCAGCTAATGTAGCCTTTATTTCACAAGTAGAAGCTAAGAATATAGCAGATGCTTTTAATGATGAATTTTGGATTGATGCCATGCAAGAGGTACTTAATAAATTTGAGAGAAACTAAGTTTGGGAACTCGTTCCTAAACCTATTGGTCAATCGATAATTGGTACTAAATGAGTTTTCCGAAATAAATTAAGTGAAGATGGACAAGTTCTACGCAACAAAGCACGTCTAGTGGCACAAGGTTATAATCAAGAAGAAGATATTGATTATGACGAGACATATGCTCATGTTGATATACTAGAAGCTATCTGCATGTTTTGTGCATATGCATGTTTAATGATTTCAAATGGACGTAAAAAGTGCATTTTTAAACGAATTTTTGAAAGCAGAAGTTTTTGTGAAACAACCCCCTGGTTTTGAAATTTTTCAAAAACCTGATCATGTCTTCAAACTTAAGAAAGTACTCTATGGACTCAAACAGACACATCGTGCTTGGTATGAATGCCTAAGTGCCTTATTACTTGAAAATGGTTTTCCAAAAGGAATAGTTGATACTACTTTATTTATCAAGTCTTTAGATGATGATATTCTTCTTGTACAAATATATGTTGATGACATCATATTCGGATTTACTAATGAAAAATTTTGTCAAGATTTTGCTAAGTGTATGCAGAATGAATTTGAGATGAGTATGATGGAAGAGCTGAACTTCTTCCTAGGACTCTAGATCAAACAAAACTCAAAAGGAACATTCATCAATCAAGCTAAATATACAAAGGACATACTAAAAAGTACGACTTCGACAACGTAAAGCCAATCAGAACTCCAATAGCTACGTCAACAAAGCTTGATACTGATAAAACTGGCAAACCTGTCGACCAGCGTAAGTATCGAGGTATGATTAGTAGTTTATTATATTTAACTGCTAGTCGTCCTGATATTATATTTAGTGTTTGCATTTGTGCACGATATCAGACAAATCCTAAGGAATCACACTTATGTGTCGTTAAGCGTATCTTCCGATACCTTAAGGGAACTTCAACAGTCGGCTTATGGTATCCTAAAACCAAATCCTTTACCTGATAGGTTACTCGGATGTGTATTTTGCAGGATGCAAAGTAGACCGTAAAAGTACCAGTGGTACGTGTCATTTCCTAAGAAAAGCCTTATTCTCATGGTTTAGCAATAAACAAAATTCTGTAGCACTATCAACTACTGAGGCTGAGTATATCACTGCAGGACGATAATATGCTCAAATTTTGTGGATGAAGCAAATCTTAGAAGACTATAATCTACACTACACTAAGATTCCTATTTATTGTGACAACATTAGCACTATAAACCTGACTAAGAACCCTGTATGTCACTCACGTACAAAGCACATAGAGATTCGTCATCACTTTTTATGTGATCACCTGTAACGCCCCAGTCCCAATATAAGTAGGACTATGAATACGTACATGCCAGCTGTATGTATACAACATTACTCCAATATATGGAATCTACATATACACACATAAGCTGTAATAAGAGAGCTCCAGCTCATATCAGTATAACAAGGTCACAGGCAACAACTATATCTCATCCACAATGAAAAATAAGAGAAATAACAAACCAAATGTCTCGAATGAATAATAAAGAGAAGTATCCGTCGGGCGAAAATAAATCCACTACCAAGCTACATAAAGAAATAAACTAAAATGAATACGAAAAAGAGTCTCAAGTACATAAGTCAATCAACTAAGAGAAAAATCAGATAGGCTCCGAAGGCGAGACCTCATCCGCTGCAAATGGATAATCTAGTCCAGAACCGTACTCCTCGGGATACTACTCGTTGTCTATAACTGGAGAGATCACCAGGTCCTCAGAGGGACGTAACAAGATACAGAAAGAACATGCTAATATGAACTGTCAGAATAATAATAATATGCAAAGACTCTTCTAGACACAAATATTACAAAGGGGATTCTAACCGTCTATTGTGCAATTTAGAGGACAACTTTCATGCGCATTGGTGGGATTTAGACTATAAGTATGTAACTGACATCCAGTCATACGTATCCGGCTGTAACGTCCAAAACGTCAGAGGGTATATGCAAATATATCATGCTATAGTTCCTTTCGAAAACTATGGTTTACCTGTTTGGCTTCCCATACGCACTATCGACTGTCCTCCCCCAATATATCCCATACTGACCAAGTCATGTCCGCCATAACATGTCCAATTTTGTAAATGCTTGAGTCTCTATACCCTAGTCATAGCAGTTACGATCATCTATCTGTCACACGACTTCTTACATAGAGATGGCCAGTCAATATGCAAGTCGTGCCCCTAGCAACATGTCTCAAACCGTGTAATATAAGTGTCATGGCCAATGGAGATATAAGGATATCCCACAATAAGAAGGTAGTCCGCTAAAACTAAGTCAACATGCATCAAATAAAATAAAGCAACGAAAAAACGACTAATAGAGTTGCTTGCACCCAAGTGTGGCTTTGACTCACAGTTTATAACAAACAAAACAAAAATATAAAACAAAGTAAATAAATGCTGAAAATAAATAATATGATGTAGAAGCATGAAAATTTCAGCAATGAAGTCTTATGCGCCCAAGCCAATGAGAACATATGCGCCCAAGTCATCCTATGAAGCTCCATGCGCCCAAGTCATCCTGTGAAGCTCTATGCGCCCAAGACAAGCTCCCTCAGAAGGAGGGCGCATAGCCTGAAATAGGGCTATGCGCCCATTTTTGAAAGTACAATTCCAAATATTTCTTCCACTTATAATTTACCAAACAAATTCTAAAGAAAAAATGGAGTACAATTTTTTCCAATCCTCCTCAGAGACTCGTAAGAGTGGTGGGAATTAGACTTTAAAAGGGAAATATTCCCGCTCCCTAAAGCAACTTCCCTTTTACACAGTGCAAGAAAGAGTTTTCCCAGGTTAGTATCCTCTCCAATCGGCAACAGCGGGGATAGCTCAGTTGGGAGAGCGTCAGACTGAAGATCTGAAGGTCGGGTGTTCGATCCACGCTCACCGCAAACAAATTACTATTTTTTTCTTTTCTTTTTTCTTTTCAGTAATTGTTTCGATTAACAATTAAATATACCTAAGTTTGCAGCACAATTAAATCTACCACAACATAATTCTTATAGATTTTTGTTCTTGATAAATTTTAACAATTAAACGTACCTATAAACTGCATCACAACTATATCTACCACTAATTTTTTAATTAACAATTAAACATATTCCCTAACCGCGTGTGTGCAAGCAACCAATTAACATCCTTATTTCTTGATAAATTTTTAGACGAAACTCATTTCTATCTAAAACTTCCCTCTCCTTTTTTCTTAAAATATAGAAAATAAATGGATCTTTAGAGTAATTTTCCTTGATAAAATTTGACTGATGAAACAAATAAAGGGCAAGTCACCGAAACCCCTTCCGCAGAGAGACAGGCACGGCCACGGCCGCTGGTGGTGGCGCCTCTGTTGGCACCGTGCCATTCCGATCTGATGCTCTTCTCCTCACAACGGTGTGTCCTCCGCTTGTCGCAATGAAACTAGAGCTGAAGAAACCATCGTGCGTGCGATCTGCTGGAGGAGGATGCAGATGCAGTTGGTTGACGAGCTGCAAGAAGAGGTGGGTGATGTCTTCGAGAGGAATTCTTTTCCGCTTAGAAATCTTCTTCTTCTTCTTCCTACTGTCGACCATCGAGCTACGGAGAGGAGGAGGAGGAGGAGTCATGTTCTCCTTGTTGTCTTCTTCTTGGTGGTGGCGGTGGTGGTGGAGAGCAGCCATTGGAGAGAGAGAGAGAGTGGAGTGGAGAGGAGAGGAGAGGAGGAGTGGTATTTGTAAAGATTGGTTTTTGGTGGCAATCTGAATTTTTGTCTTTTCATTTTTGTAATGGCGGACTCTTCCAAATCTCAAACTTCTTTCTATTCAGAAATTTTCATCCTACAGGAAAAAGTTAGGAGTATTTGTGGGAGAGGGGAGAAGTTTCATGAAATCGCAGGAAACGGGACATCGTGCCAACCTACATAGCGGTGGCGGCCACGTAGCAGGGGGAGAGGGGGATCGTTATCTATGATGGCGGGATGGAGGGGAGGCTGCCATCCTAGATAGCGCTGAGAGAGAAAGGAGAGAGAAGCAGGAGAGAGGAGATGGCGGTGAGAGAGAGAGGAAGGAGAGAGGAGCAGGAGAGAGGAGGGAGAGGGACCGCCAAGTAGGATGGCGGTGTTGGGGGGGCGCCACCCTACTTGTCGCAATTGGGGAGGTGGGGGCCTCTCGGGGGGAAGGGGGTGGTTTGGTGTTAACAGCCGACTAACAGAGAGAGATGGAGGAGAGATGGGGGGGTTGGATTTCGGGGGAGAGAGGGGGGATAGAGAGAGGCTAGGGTGGGAGGGAAAGAGAGAGAGAGAGAGAGAGAGAGAGAGGAGAGAGGCTAAGGTGGAAGGAAATGAGAGAGAGAGGAGAGAGGCTAGACCCATGAGGGATTTGTCAGAGAGACTAGGAGGAGGAGAGTTATGGTGGTGGATACCGAGGAAGAGAGTGAAATAGGGAGTGGTGGGAGACCGTGTTTTGTATGAGACTTTGAAAATGTGTTGGGAGACCGTGTTGCTCGTAGACTGTGCACATTTTTGAAGATTGTTCCATCTCCATAATAAAATACAAGTTTCTTCTCCTTCCTTCTCCTCACTTCACTCCAGCAAGCACATCCGAGAGTTTTTTCCCTCCCAAATTTTTCTCCTCCTCTGTGTAACCAACCTTCTCTTTGCAAGAAGAACCTCATTTTCTTTGTGTAAGCAAATAGCTTCTCCTCTTAGTTCTTGTTAATAATTTTGTAATAAATATGTTTGATATATTTGTAGATTTTTTATTATTTTTTCAGATGGCTAATCAAAATGACGGACGCATCCCGGGTGGACCAACGACTGACAAAATCAGACAGGAACGGTTAAATCACAAATCTACACAGATATTTGATAGAAAGGTAAATATTTAATTAAAAGATATATTTGAAAATGTATAATATTTCACATAAACGTAGTTGTAACATAATTTAAATATTTTATTTGTAGTTATATGATTATAGTCTTAAATTACGAACGCGGGAACATGAAAATTGGCGGACTGAGAGAAACTATAGCACATGGGAGTTAAACAGCGCACAGAAGGCTTTGGTGCGCTCATTTGGGTTCCATTATTTAGATGAGATTAAATTTTTAACAAATGATGTACATCTAATTTTAAGTCTTGTTGAGCGATGGTGGCCTGAACGAAACACATTTCAACTACCTGTTGGCGAGATGACTATCACGTTATGGGATGTGGCAAATATACTAGGGTTACCTATTACAGGGGACCCTATACATTTTGATCCGCAGTTAACTCCAGCTAGTCTAATCCGACGTTATTTAGGTATTATGCCTCCATCTGATATGGAAAATGCCAGTTATGTAAAGATAACATGGTTGCGTGGCAAACTTTATGGATCTAGATCGCACAATTGACGACGAGGTAGATGTAGATAAATTACGGGTATGTATTTTAAAGTAAAATTAATTCATGATTTAATTTATTTTAATATTAATATTTATAAAAAATATAATATTTACAGGTGATTAGTTGCACTAGAGCATATTTGCTCTGTTTATGTGGTGCAGTTGTGTTTCCAGATGCATCGGGAAATCAAATAAATGTGCGACTTCTTCAATTTATGGATAATTTGAAGGAACCCACTCGACATGCCTGGGGTGCTACCACTTTAGCACATTTATACGGATGTTTGACGGATTATGTGTTTTCGAAACCTAATATCAATATTTGTGGATGTATGTCACTGCTTCAGGTAAACATTAAGTCCTCGAATGTAGATTAATTAGAGCTTTGGTCATACTATACATTTGTGGCCATTTTTTGAATTACAGGTTTGGTCGTACGAGCATTTCTATATTGGTAGACCCGTCACTAGCATTATTAGTGATGTTGGAGTCTATCCAGTTGCTTTACGATGGACCATAGATGTAGTGGATCAACAACATTGTCAGTATAAGGCTGTATCACTATATCGTTCTCAATTTGACATACTGGAACATCATGAGGTAGTTAATTATTTATCTATTTAATTCATTTAACTTATGCCATTACTAGACTTTTTGATAGATTATCATTAAATAGGTTGTATGGATTCCCTACACATTTGGAGATAATGATCCAGACTTGAAGGGTTTGGCGTATGATCTTAGTTTGCATAGATCATATATTATATACGACCGGTACACCATGTATCATCCGGCTGACCGTGTTCTTCGTCAACTTGGGAGGAGACAAACAATTCCCGATGATCTACCTTATATGAGTTACGGTACAAGCAATGCAATTAGTAGAATCCATGGTGTAATTGCATGTTGGAATAGTCGGGAGGAGAATTATAGTGTGAGAAATATGCCCCTAATGGCATCTACGGATGAATGTAAGTTCTAACGTACTACGTCTTTGTCAGAAATAAGTATAAATTGTTTGCTAACAGTTCGTCCATATATTTACAGATGATGGTACTGTTGCTTATAGGCAATGGTGGGGATGCCCTCGTGTAAGCAACAGACATTACGTTTTTGAGGAACAAAGGTTCAAATGTAGAGCCATAGATGATGCTAGTTTACGTGCTTTTGTCGATGGCGTATCTGATTTGGTATGACTTCGTTACATGTTTAAAATTACATATTCATCTTATTTGGTATGTGGTATGACAATTTGTAAATTTTATAATTCAGCGTGGTGAGTACGAACAATATTTTCACGAATGCCAGAGATGCCCGGAGCAGCATAGCCTAGTGCTTATGCAGGAACTTGTGAGTCGTGTGCATCGTTTGGGTCTCGGACGAGAACTAGAAATGCCTCCATTACATACACATCTTCCACCCAATTATCCGACCGGCACCGTTAGGCGGAGACATTCCCGTCTGTTTTCTATAAATAAATTCACTTTATTTATTGTGTTTCTGGGAAAATTACAACTGTGGGAATCCGATCTAGAAGACGATCGCTTTATCCCTTTGACTATGCGAAGAAGAAAAGCTCTCAAAATTTTGACAGTAATTTAGATAACTATGTATCTGTACAATGAATGAGAAAAAAAACTCTATTTATAGAGTCAGAAATAATAACTAAAAAGATAACTGTCTCCACAGCCTGTGCCTAGTTAAAAATCACACAGGATTCAACATACGCAAGGTTGTGGGCAGTTACTGGACGTGACCCGTAACTGTTGGACACATGACAATCGTGCATGAGTCGTGTGCAAGTTACAGGACACGCAGACGAGAGATCAGTGGCATGGCTGCCACGTACTCCAATTTGATGAAATTCACGCAGATTTGTTGAAGACGAAATCCACGCGAACTCGGTGTAGAAAGCTTCAAAATCCACGCAAACTTGGGGCAAGACGCTTCAGGATCCACGCAGACTTGGGGCAACGAGCTTCAAAAATCCACGCAGACTTTAGGGAGAAGACTCCAGAATCCACGCAAACTTGAGATGAAGAGCTCAAAATACACGCAGACTTGAGATAGGACTGTCAGCTATCTTGATTTAGCGTGCCTCGACTGACACAAAATCTCTGACGGTGATTGCTTTTGTCAGTCGCATTAAATGACAATAAGGCTTCTTGGTACGCCACTTTGACAAAAGCTGAGTCTTGTTGAAGAAGATTTCGAAAATCACGCAATAGGCGGCTGTGATCTCTCGAATTCTGTGCATACGTGGCATACGAAGAGACGTTCTTCGACTGTCGTGCTGTCAGTCATAATTACACTTCTGACAAATGATGAGCTATCTCTAGCGTGACTTTTAAATATTTGTCTTGATCAACTGAGCGTGACTTTTTAGACTTGTTCTGATCAACTCAGCGTGACTTTCATTTTTGAGGCCTACAAAACCCCCTTCAAAGTTTTCGAAAAAAATGATAAATTATTTCAAAATACTTTGAAAATAGAGATGATAAAATGGATTTAGTCACGCTGAGATGACTTTAAATTTTTCGGAAGTCGGAAAGACTTCGAAGTTCTTTGAAAACATTCAAATGAACCTATTAAATGTCATGATGACTCTTCGTTCTTCGAAACTGATTGCATCCAATTTATTGTGGAATATGAACCGCCGGCGAGCTCTGTTATATAAACAAGGAGAAGATTCATTTTTAAACTTTATCTCACGTCAACATGACACCAAAGGAAGAAGCTGAAGAAGAAGCACGCAAGTTGGGCTTTTGTGCTCATGGTGACCCCACTTCTGGGGGTGAAGAACCGAAGCCTATTGTCTTCGAGCTCAAAGACGATCCCTTGCAACTAGCCAAGAATTTCTTGAGCTATTTTGGCTTGGATGGCTCGTCCTCTTCTGATGGGCGCAGCCTCATAGAGCAGCGTGAAATGTTTAAAGCTCTGTTGCACCGTCTGGAAGTTAGGAGCGTAGAAGAACTAGGCACTAAGCTCAGTCGCTCTGGGAAATAGAGCATGACTTTTATGCTTTTGTTGCACTTTTTGTTTTGTCTTTTGTAAGGCCATCAGTGCCTGTCTTAAGAAATGAAGTACAACTTTTGTGTTTGATCTGCGTGCTTTAATGAAGAATATTAATCAGCACTCTTTGACTGTTTCCAATATTGCACTGTTTACCAAAGCACATGTGACACTCATTCCACAGTTTACGAGCGCTATTTATGCGGATCTTTTCCAAGAATAAACTTGTACTTTGTCCCTTTAAATAGATAGAAGAGTTTCACAGATACTCATCCCCCATTCTTCTTTTTCTTCTCTGAGAATGAAATTTTCAGGAGATTTCACTCTCAAACAGGAAAGCAATGTTTTCTAATGTTCAACTTCTGCGCACTGTATCAAACATGAGTTTGCCAATCCTTAGCACCAAACTTGAAGGTAATTCAGCGTAGTACGTGTAATATTTTGTTGCTGTTGAAGATAGGCTTTTCGTTTCTGATTTCTGATTTGAATAATACACGCCTGTATCTGTTTGATAAATGCACGCTGAATGATTTCTGTTGATCTAATTTTTTTTCTTCTTAATGCTTCCTACAGAAACTTGGCTGAAAATTTTCTTCAGAACTGGCATTGGGGATGTGGATGCTGTGGAGAATATCCTGCTGACATCTACATCAGGGAGCTCATACGCTTTTGACGCGTAAATCAGACAACTCAGAACTCTTCGTGAAATAGAAGGGTCTTCCTCAGATGGCAGGAAGAGCCTTTATACACGAGAGTTGGATGGTGGAGTCAACTCTACCCCGAAAAATCGGGTAGTAGAGTTCTTTTCAAGGCAGAACTAGGAATTGTATCCCAATGTGGAATACATTCTTATCTTCCTTGAGAGGTTACCCTCAATCCACCAATTGTATTGGCAGCACCACAATTTTGGGCTGCCATACTCTGTGGTTCTCCTCTCGTCTGAGAGAGAAGACCAGAGTTTGATTCCTGCTGATCTGGTCGTGACTGGGACCCAGACAGTCAGGAATTGCCACCAACAACGAACCTGACGGAGAAGGTCCGACGGAGAAGATCCAAAGAAGAAGATAGATCTCTATTAGGTTATTGTTATGGTGTAGAATGAAAATCCAAAGAGATTGTAATAGATTTCCATTATGATTTGTAAGAAAGTCTAAGAAAATGTAATAGACTTTTTAATGATGATATGAGAGTGGAAATGAAAAATTCTTCTATGCTCAATGATTTGTATCTATCTGGATGAATTGTAGATATGATAGATAATGAAATCTTCTTTTCTGATTTAGAGTACTCGATACTATCAGAGGTAATGTGGACGTGATAATATGTAGGAACTCAAAAAGAAAATAGATTGATTTCTATTCAGAGGTCAAAGATAGAAAAATGATAGATGAGTAAGTAGATTCATCATTTATTCAGAGGTTATGAAAACGTGATAAATAACGAATCCCCACTTTGAAATAAATTGATAGAAGATTATGAATGGATGAACCATTTAGGAAATAATGAACAGATGAACCGTCGGATGAACGTAATAAATGAACGGATGAACCGTCAAATGTTAATGAATGAGCGAACTGTCGGATGAATGTGACGATTCGTCATTCGAAGAAATTTCTGCCTATAAATATAGCAGAGATCAGATAGAACAAACACTCCTATTCCTCAACATAAAAATGTCGTCTGGAGAAGCATCCAAGAAGGCTGAGATCGCCCCTAAGGTTGTGAAGGATACTGAAGAACGTCCTGCTGATCCAATTCAGCCTAAAAAGGCAGAAGCGGGTGAAGGTTCGTCTACACTTCAGCCACCAAGGGACATTCTGGACTTCCTGCTTGAACCAGGGAGGACTGAAGAAGAAGAAGCCATGAGGCTGGCTGCTTGCAAATTCCTCGTGGGCTCTAGCAATGAGGTTCTTAGTTCTTTCGCTGACTACATTTGTGAGAAGGACGGCAACGGCCCACGTCCAAATGTAGAGAAGGATGATAGTGATCTTCCTTAGTATCATGTACCATCATCCATGATTAAAAATAAAATAAAAATTCTATTTCTAAACATGAACTTGTCTGATGATTACAAGCATATATATTTATACATAATACTTTTTAAGGAATTTGCCATTGATAGGCATCAAAACTTTTCGACCATCCAATTCTGAGAGTTGATAAGCTCCATTTGAGAAAACTCTGCTCACGATATAGGGACCTTCCCATTTTGCGTCAAATTTGCCCTTGCTCATATGAGTCATAGTCATAGGACGTCTGACCGTTAGAACAAGTTCTCCTTTTTGATACGCTAGAACTCTGACTTTCTTATTAAAAGCTCTCGAAATTCTAGCTTGATAGAATTCAATATTCTGTTGAGCAGATAACCGCTTTTCATCCAGAGCTTCTAATTCTTGAAGTCGAAGACGATCATTATTTTCCGCAGTAAGTTTATTAGCGATTGCTATCCTTAAAGAAGGAATTTGAATCTCTAATGGAAGAACAGCTTCGCAACCATACACCAGAGAGAAGGGTGTACATTTAGTAGCATTACGGACTGTAGTACGATAAGCCCACAGACATTCACCAAGTTTCTCACTCCAATTTTGTTTGTTAGTAGAGACAAACTTCTTTAAGAGTTTGATGATGGTCTTGTTGAAAGCTTCTGCTAATCCGTTAGCTGCCGGATTATATGCAGTTGAGGCCACATTATTGATCTGATGATCGTCACAGAATCGAGTAAATTTCTGGCTGACGAACTGTGGTCCGTTATCATGAATAAGGCGTCGAGGAACACCAAATCTGTAGATGACGTGGTGTTTGATAAAGCTGATGACATTGGATGTTTTAACTTCAGATAAAGGAATAGCTTCAGCCTATTTAGAGAAATAATCGGTTATTGCGAGAATAAACCGATGACCTTTTGATGACGGCGGATTGATCGGACCAATAATGTCCATGCCCCAAGCTTCGAAGGGCCATGATGCTACCGTCGGATGTAGAAATTCAGAGGGTTGATGAATAAAATCTGCATGGATTTGACAAGCTTTGCACCTTTTTGCATATTCGATGGCGTCTGATACCATAGTGGGCCAATAATAACCCATACGTCGAATACGGTCTTGAAGTTTTGGTCCTGGCTGATGTGCCCCACAAATTCCATCATGTGCTTCACGAATGATCTGCTGAGCCTCCTCACCGGCAATACATCGAAGGAGTAAACCATCATAAGCTCGACGATATAAAGTTTTTGTAGTATGATTATAATAGAATCTGAGTGATCGTCGTCTAATAGATGCTGCCTCACTCGGATCATCTGGAAGAATATCATACAATACGAAATCTAAGAAAGGAAGTCTCCAATCTTTATCCGTATTTTGATCCTCAGCCGAGTTACTGAAGATAAATTCTATGCTGGAATCGGATGAAGAGGATAATGATTTACGGCTAAATCCAAATCCTCTTGTTGTGTTGACATCATGAGATGTTGATTCCTCAGTGTCAACTGGAAGTCCCAGAGTTAGATTATTTTCGAGATAGAACAATTCCCGATTGTAAACAACAATCACTTGTTGACGTCTAATCGGAATAGCCAATACTGTCGCAAGATTAGCAAGAGCATCAGCTTCTGTGTTACATGCTCGCCTAACATGTTCAATGAAGAATTCTTCAAACGAAGAAGCCATAGATATAGCCGATCTATGATAAGGAACCAGATCTTGGTGGCGAAGTTCATAAGTGCCCCTTATTTGATTGACAATAAGTTTAGAGTCTCCATATGCTTCCAAATGTTGAATATTCAGATGTTTGGCGAGTTGAAGACCAATAAGCAATGCATTGTACTCAGCTACATTGTTTGAACATGGTTGATCGAGAGAATAAGCTCTTTGAATAGCAAGACCTTCTGGCGATACAAGAACAATTCCAACTCCAGCAACAATATCACCATTAGGACCTATTCTTGAAGCTCCATCAAAGAATAGACGCCAAGTAGAATCTTCTTCAGCAATTTGATTTGAATCTAAGACTTCATCTGGGATTTCATCATAGAGTTTTGAATTTTCTGGGATAGAATGAGCAGCCAGAAAATCAGCTAAAGCTTGTCCTTTGACTGATTTCTGAGGAATATAATGCATGTTATATTGAGCAAGTAAAATTCCCCAGTTAGCCAATCTAGAATTCAAAACACTAGGTTTCTTCATCATGATCCGTATAGGATTGATTCTGGAGATAACATGAATGGTCTGACCCATGATATAATGTCGTGTCTTTTGGACAGCGAACATCAAGGCTAGACATTCTTTCTCGACCGGTGAATATCGAGTTTCAGCTCCAGTCATAGTGCGACTGAGATAATAAATGGCTTGTTCATGACCATTTTTATTCTTTTGAGCGAGCAATGCACCCAATGAATGACTCATTGCTCGGGTATATAGGAGAAACGGAATTCCTGAGACAGGAGGTACCAATACTGGTGGGCTCATCAGATATTGTTTTATATCCTTAAATGCTTTCTGACATTCATCATTCCAGACAAAAGAAACACCTTTCTTCATAAGTTTATTGAATGGTCTGCAGCGTCCTGATAAATTAGAGATGAATCTCCTGATATAAGCGATCCTTCCTTGAAATCCTCGTAGCTCTTTTAAGGTGCGTGGAGGACGCATCTCTTGGATGGCTTTGATCTTCTCGGGATCCACGTGTATACCTTTAGCGGTAATGACGAAGCCGAGAAATTTACCACTAGAGACGCCTAAGAAGGACTTAGTAGGGTTCATCTTTAATTGATGCTTACGCATTAGATCAAAAATAGTCTTCAAATCTTGGATATGATCCTCCTTTTGTCGACTTTTGACTGCAATATCATCAACGTAGCATTCGACTATTTTCCGCAAATGTTCACGGAATATAGTACTCATGGCTCGTTGATAAGTTGCTCCTGCATTCTTGAGACCGAATGGCATAACTGTATAACAGTATGTACCAATCGGCGTTCTGAAAGAAGTGTGCTTCTCATCATCTGGAAACATTTTAATCTGATTGTACCCAGAATACCCGTCCATGAATGACATCCGTTCAAATCCACAGGTATTATCGATCATGACATCAGTGATTGGTAGAGGGAATTCATCTTTAGGACATGCCGCATTGAGATCGCGGAAGTCTATGCATACTCTGATCTTGCCAGTCTTTTTAAGAACAGGAACTATATTAGCTACCCAATCGGGATGTTATTCTTCTCTAATAAACCCAGAAGCTAAGAGTTTATTGACTTCAGCTTCAATTGCATCCATAATGTCTGGACGAAATCGTCGTTGTTGTTGTTTGACTGGTTTAGCATTCGGCATGATATTGAGCTTGTGAGTTGCAATTTGTGGATCAAGTCCTGGCATATCTTCATAACTCCAAGCGAAGACGTCAATATAGTCACGAATAAGTTTGATCATGTCTTGCTTATCAGTTTCTGAAATACTTTCACTGATGAATATTGGTTTGGGGGATCCTTCTTCACCAACATCTATTTGAACAAGTTTATCTTCAGTCGGAGGTTCTTTTTGCTCAAAACGGAACTCCCATTGATTATCTAATCTTTGGGCCCATTGTTCTGATTCAGGTGAGACTTCAAACTCTTCTTCGTCTTCATCACTTTCTTCAGAACGGTCAATAGAAACCATGTTGGAAGACAGAATGTTGCAGTAGAAATCACCGATACTCGTATCGGACTCCCAAGAGGTAGTACTAGAAGAATCAGATCTCTTATCTTCATCAGATTCAGGATCTTCATGGACAATATTGATAAAAGGAATAGGAGCAATATAACCCAGTCCGCATTTCGTCCTTCCATATTTCAGAGGAGGAATTCGAACAGGCATTTTTCTTCCTCTTCCATTACTGAGGCCATTTCTGAAGTCATAGCCCATGTTTTTAATGATGTCTTTAGATTGCTGACTATAACGACGTAATTGTAATCTTCCAGTATCATCGTTCTTGTCATCATCTTCTAAACCAGAAGGATTCTGGGGCCCTTTGTAAAAGAATATTGGAATGTCTCCCGGTTTTCTACTAGGAACTAGAAAGTAAGAAGATTGTACTGGTTCTAGGGATACATCTGTATGAAAATTCTGTACAACTCCTATGGTTATTGTGCTCAAGTCATCCAACAAATGTAAATAACTATGAACATAATTACACACATCAACATACTGCAAAGATGGAGACTTTTTATTGACTTCAAAAGTAGCAATATTTACATTGGGAGAAGGTTGAGCCTTAGAGATTTTAGCCAAATCAATGACTAAAGGGGGAGAAGAAGAACGAGAAGAAGTTTTGTTTCGATTAAGATCGATAACAAATGGCTCAGAAGAGGTGAGCTCCCTTGAAGCTTGAGATGGAAGAGTAGTCCGCCCTCCAACTGGGATTATCAGAGTATCCTGTTTCATATATGAAGATACAGGAACTGTAGTACGCCCACTGACAGGAATGATTAGTGTATCTTGAGTAGACGACTGAGGTAATGGAGAGATCCGTCCACTCACTGGAATGATGAAAGGACCCTCTCCAGAGGATTTAGGAGACTGTTGCTGAGAAGTTCGACCTTTAACAGGAATTGTCAAGGTTTCACTTTGCGAGTCCTCTTGTTCCATAGCTTGTATCACCTTTGTATACTCTTCTTTGTACATCCGGGAATCATTGAAATAAGCTTCAACCCCATGCAAAGGATTTAAATCAGCAACTTCCTTTTGTACATTTCCATTGCTGTCAATGTATTTGAAACACTGATGGAGAGTAGAGGGCACCACATTATTTTCATGAAGGAAGGGCCTTCCCAGAAGAAGATTATAGGATCCCACGATCTCGATCACATAGAAAGTGACTTTGGATCTGAAATTGCCTATCTGAAGCTTCAGATGAATCTTTCCCAAGGGCTCGCTTCGGCTTTGATTGAATCCCAAGATAGTAGTAACTGTCTTAGAAAGTTTGTGAAGAGGGATTTTTAGCTCATCCAACAGACTCTTCGGCATTATGCTTATAGCAGAACCTGGGTCAATAAGAATACGATCTATCTTCATCGTATCAATATAACCGGTGTAGTAGAGAGGTCGATCATGTAGATTACTCTCCAGAAGCATGTTGTCTTGTGTAAAGGTGATATTTGGGATAATCTCCAATACACTGTTGCAATGTAAGCAAGTGGCAGGTTCTGCATCCGACTTTTTTAATTGTGCAAGACAAAATTCAGCCTGTAGAAGTGCTTCACTTAACGTCTCCCGAGTTTCTTTGGAAAGACGTAGAAGTTCAAAGAGGGACATTCTAGCTGGAGTATTAGCAAGTTGCGCTAAAATATCAAAATTATAAGGCTTCTGAAGCCCAAGAGGAGGGGACTTCTTGATTGGTTTATCAAACCGAACTTGTTGCTTGCCTTTCTCAATAGCTGTGTGCTTGGAAGGAGTAGGTACCCCCGGTGTGATTGAAGGAACAGGTGCCGTGGATGATTCTTTTTCAAAAGAAACATCAGCAGCGTCTTTATTAGCAGGGAAGACATCAGGAATATCCTCAGGATTCTTGGAATAATCCTTCAGATAAGGCTTTCCTGTTCGAGTAGCACCAGCAAGTGCTTCTACTTTATCTTTTGGCTCTATGTCAGAGGTAGATCCGAGAGAAGTCATATGACATGACTTAATTTTTCCATCTTTTTTAGACTTTCGAGAAGTAGTCTTTTGAGGAAGAGGAGATTCAAAGTCTGCCATTAGATCAGGATGAATCCACATTATTTCTCCCGTTTCTATAGTGATTGGCACCAATCCTTTAGATTGTGGAGGAGGAATATTCACTATTTCTAGAGTTGCCTTGGGAATAGGAATAATCCCATTTTCAAGAAGTTGATGAGGGAAATCTCCAAATTGCATAGAGACAACATTGGAAGTGACAGTCTTCTCTTTTGGAGTAAGAGAAATAGCTCCAGATTTGATCATTTCCTGGATCTTTCCTTTCAGTACATAACATGTACGAAGTGTGTGACCCAACATTCTGTGGTACGGACAGTATTTAGGGTGATCTGTCTTACCAGCTTCGTCTGGTTTCTTGATTTCAGGTAACTGTATTTTATTACCTTTCAGCAGACATTCAAAGATACCTTGGACATCATCATCATCAAAAGAGTATTCTTCTCTGGGACGAGGTGTTCTTGGTTGTTGAGTTATAGAGGTAGGAGAAGCTTGAACAGTTGATGCATCTTTACTATGAAGGTTCACTTCAAGAGTTTCTTTCCCCTTACGGGTATTGGATTTAGCATTATTGTTAGTACCTTGACCTGTTTCTTTAGGAGACATCTGCACTCCTAAACCTTTGAAGGTTTCAGTACTAGTTTCTGCGGCCTTGGCACTAACTATAAAAGAAGGCCAATCTTGAAATTGAGTTGATCCTGTCCACATGCTGATAATTGGTAGCAAATTTGATTTGCATGTGTCGATGGTGACAGCATCAGGAGTTCCAAGAGGCATCTTCAAAGCTTCTCTTCGAAACCGTTCAATGAAATCCTCCGTAGTTTCATTGTTCTTCTGCTTGATTCTTATGAGAGCAGACATAGTCATGTCATTGAGCCCTTCATAGAATCGTTCAAGAAACATTTGTTTGAAACCAGCAAATGAGGTAATGCACCCATCAGGGAGGCTTCTATACCAATCATAAGTTGTTCCCTTGAGGCATCCAACAAACACCCGAGTAAGGAGGGCGTCACTTGGTTGTAATTGATCAGTCATCACTTCAAAATGATTGATGAATTGACTTGGAGAAGTGGTTCCATCATAGAATGAGATAGTAGGAGGTTTGTACTTAGGAGGGTAAGATACTTGCTTCCATTCTATCGGGTAAGGTTGTTTGATACCTAACCTTTGCAAACCATCTTTCTGTTTGAATGCCTCAAATTGAGTTCTGAGGTTCTTCAATTCTTCGGTAACAACTCCGGAAGATTGTGGAGTTGTAACTTGCTGAGTATAATTGGGAGGAGGAACTTCAGCATATGTACCACCCCCAGCTCCAGACTGACTAGGAGTGGATTGTACAGGAACATTAGATTGTACCCCCGAAATAGTAGAAGGTTCCAGGGTTGGAGCAACAGGAGTATCTAGTACCACTGGTGGTACTGTCTGTTGGACTTGCTGAGTTTGATGCTGAGCTTGCATAAGAGTGTGCATAGCATTCAATGTATCTGCCATAGCTCGCAACTGTTGTTCCAAAGAAGAAATCCTCTGTTCATGAGCTTCGGTGCTAGTCGAAGGTTCATGATTGCCGTCTACCATGTAAGTGGTAATCATTCGAGGAATGGACGATGAAACCGTTTGTTCTGAATCATCGCTGTGAGAGTCAGAATCTTTCCCGAGGTTGTTTATAGGAGTCAATGCTGGAAAATTGGACTCTCCAAGGAAGTCCTCTGTGATCTCTGGATTAGCACTTGGATGAGAGGAAGAAGAGACCCTGGCTAAAGCTCCAGTCCTGGATCGGGTGCCGAGGTAAACACCATCTTCAGAATCTGATATAGCATCAGACCGCATGCTACCCCCAATATTTCTAGAGGTCATGTTGACAGAAGCAAACAAAGGCTCATCTTCATCGGGCATAGATTCATACTGGATTCGATTGAAGACAGATTGTCGTTTATTTTGACATCTGCATTGCATTGTGACTCTCGGCTAGAAGTCACATTCATGATCAACATGGTTCTGAACCATTGATCGACATCTGCACTGAATTATGACTCTTGGCTGAAATTCACATTCAGCATGATCCATAGAATTGTTCCTTTTCTTCTGTTGAAGGTGTTCTCTTAAGTCTATCTGTAAAGATCGAGATATATATTTTTGGTTCTTGGATCTTAATGGCTCTTGATTATATAGAGAATGATTAATATGAGCCACATAATTTCTAGCATACTCTGCATCTGGATCTCTTATCTTTGTATCTGATTGGTGTAGTTTCTTAACACCAGAAGTATTTCCCAAACGGGTTTGATTCAGTTTGGCTCTTAGATCAATTGGAGGTAATACATTGGTTTCAGAAACTTGGAGCTTTCCTTCCAATGATCTGGATATCTGCAGAGAAGGAAGAATAGAACCACCCCCTTGACTAGGAGTTGGTAATAGACCCTCTTTTCTAGACAAATTCTGTGCCAAATTTGAAGAAGTCATAGGAGAAAACACTAAGGAATGTTTCTTCTTAGACTTATTCAAGTTTTGAGACATAAAATGTCCAGAAGGAAGAGTAGTCAAAAGACCATCTCCTTTTCTTTGACTAACAAAATTATCAGTCAAAGCTGTTCCTGAAGTAAAAACTTCAGGAGCAGAAGAAATAACTAAAGAGTTATTCCTTTTCAAAGGGACATTGTGAGCCATTTGTGGAGAAGTTCTAACAAGACCACCCCCAGTTTTAACAAAATTTGGTAAAGAAGAAGAGATAGCTAAAGAGCTATTCTTCTTAGATGAAATACACGCTGAAACAGGTTTGGCTAAGGAGCCAGTACTGTCAGCGTGACTTTTGAATGTGGGATTACACACTGGAACAGATTTGGCTAAGGAGCCAATACTGTCAGCGTGATTTTTGACTTTGGAAATACACGCTGGAACAGACTTGGCTAAAGAGCCAGTACAGTCAGCGTGATTTTTGACTTTGGAAATACACGCTGGAACAGACTTGGCTAAGGAGCCAGTACTGTCAGCGTGATTTTTGAATGTGAGATTGCACACTGGAACAGATTTGGCTAAAGAGCCAGTACTGTCAGCGTGACTTTTGACTACTGTCTTCTTCGAGCACACAAGAGTGTGCGTGCTCGCAGTAAAGTCTTTGCCAGTGTTTGGAGTAGACACTGTGGCAGAGACTTCACTGTTGACTGCCAACAGATTCTTAGGGACATAGACAGAGCGTCCCTTCGACTTGGCAGTGGTGATGGAGGCTGGAGTGGGTTTACCACCCTTGGCCTGCCGCATTTCTTCGTAGGCGAGTTGATCGAACTTGATCGTCATCACCTTCTTCGTCGAGCCGACTGACGAAGCGTCGCATTGAGTTGTTGCCATCTCAGAAGAGGAGATGGTTTTCCCCAGCAGAGTCGCCAATTTGTTTTCTATAAATAAATTTACTTTATTTATTGTGTTTCTGGGAAAATTACAACTGTGGGAATCCGATCTAGAAGACGATCGCTTTATCCCTTTGACTATGTGAAGAAGAAAAGCTCTCAAAATTTTGACAGTAATTTAGATAACTATGTATCTGTACAATGAATGAGAAAAAGAACTCTATTTATAGAGTCAGAAATAATAACTGAAAAGATAACTGTCTCCACAGCCTGTGCCTAGTTAAAAATCACGCAGGATTCAACATACGCAAGGTTGTGGGCAGTTACTGGACGTGACCCGTAACTGTTGGACACATGGCAATCGTGCATGAGTCGTGTACAAGTTACAGGACACGCAGGCGAAAGATCAGTGGCATGGCTGCCACGTACTCCAATTTGATGAAATTCACGCAGATTTGTTGAGGACGAAATCCACGCGAACTCAGTGTAGAAAGCTTCAAAATCCACGCAAACTTGGGGCAAGACGCTTCAGGATCCACGCAGACTTGGGGCAACGAGCTTCAAAAATCCACGCAGACTTTAGGGAGAAGACTCCAGAATCCACGCAAACTTGAGATGAAGAGCTCAAAATACACGCAGACTTGAGATAGGACTGTCAGCTATCTTGATTTAGCGTGCCTCGACTGACACAAAATCTCTGACGGTGATTGCTTTTGTCAGTCGCATTAAATGACAATAAGGCTTCTTGGTACGCCACTTTGACAAAAGCTGAGTCTTATTGAAGAAGATTTCGAAAATCATGCAATAGGCGGCTGTGATCTCTCGAATTCTCTGCATACGTGGCATACGAAGAGACGTTCTTCAACTGTCGTGCTGTCAGTCATAATTACACTTCTGACAAATGATGAGCTATCTCTAGCGTGACTTTTAAATATTTGTCATTGATCAACTGTGCGTGACTTTTTAGACTTGTTCTGATCAACTCAGCGTGACTTTCATTTTTGAGGCCTACACCGTCGACATAGGAGGCATGGTGGAGAGGCTGTTGGTGGAGATGCTAGTGACCAGTATACCGGAGGGGACACTAGTTACCAGAATGCTGGAGGAGACACTTGTCACCAGTACGCTGGAGGGAGCAGTACTCACCAGTACGCTGAGGGAGCAGTACTCACCAGTACGCTGGAGATAGCAGTATTCACCAGTATACTGGAGATAGCAGTAGTCAGCAATACTCACCAGCACCAGCATATGTCTACCCAGACATGGATTTCTTTACACAAATTTATTCCACCCCATCAGCCCCGATACCTACCCAAACTTAAGAGATGGAGGAGGATGATGATGGAGATAAGGATGAGGACGAAAAGGAGGAAGACGAGCAGGAGCTAGAAGATACAGCAGGGCGGAGAAGCCGACTAGGCCTTAGACCTGGAGAACGAGTAAATTATAAACGACTTGCCATAAGGGGCCGGGGTCTAGATAGAATGTTTTTATTCTTATTTGCAAGTCTGAATTGTAACAACGTTTGGCTAAGACAATATTTGTAAGTTTGGAATGAAACCAAGTTTGTCAACTTTTATTATTTGTAAGTATAATTTGTAACAATATTAGGCCAGTACAATATTTTTCAGTACATTTGCAATGTTTGGCTAAGACAATATTTTTCAGTACTCTCTTGGCTGACTTGTACATCTCCTTCGGTTGTGCCCCCATCACACCACAATTACCGCAACGTAGTTCTCTAGTCCTGTCTTCCCGGGATTGGATACGGTTCTTCTTCGGTCTTCCGGCTTTGCGTCGTACGTCTGGCACTCTAATTTCTCCTCTTACCAAAGGTGCTTGAATCTTGTAGGGAATTGGAATTGGTTCCATTTTTGGTTCATATACACTTCGCAGGTTCTCCGTAGAAAATAGTGCATGATAAAAACTTTGAATATTTATATTACAATATCTACACACAAAAAATACATGTACACATGGTATATAAGTATGGTACCACCTACAACATGTACAAGTCATGTCTTCTAATCGTACAATATATGTTCTACTTGTTGAACGATCTACTACTTCGTATGTATTGCTATCAATACCTAATATTTTTAGATGATTCCTTTCTCTGTTGATACAGGCCACAGTATTTAACATCTTCGGACAATAATATGTGTCTAGATTTTCAGCAATGTTCCTATTCTTGTCATGAAGTGTTATAATCTTTGCTCTGATACCATCGAGAAGTGTTGTTATTGGTTTATCTCGTAATCTCTTAATCCAGTTGTTAAAACATTCAGCAAGATTAGAAGTATTAATATCTAATCTCGGGCACGGAGCATACGCTGTTATCCAATGTTCAAAACGACAATTTTCATCGTTCACACCAATAAGCCAATTGTACACCATTACCTTCTCGGCTTTAATTATTTCAAACAAGATCTCAACATCCGTTTGATTGTATGATCTAGCAAGCGAGTCTAACAAGTTTTGAAATGTTCTTTCTTTCGCAACTTGTTTCATGTTTTTTTTAAAATGTTGTATGCAAAAAATGTGAGTCGATTCTGGAAAGGTTTCACACATAGCATGTATTAATCCCTTTTGCTTAACAGAAATAAATGAAATTCTACTCCATTCATTAAAATAACTTTCAAATGATGTTCTAAAAGAGTTTAAAACCCAAGACCAAGAATCAGTATTTTCACTTTCAGCAACAGCATAAGCAATAGGATATAACTGATAGTTAGGATCGTGAGCACAAGCAATAAATAAGATACCTTGAAATTTAGATGAAAGAAATGTAGCATCGGTACTAATAATCGGTAAACAGCCCCTTAAAAATCCATCAATGCACGCCTTAAAACAAATAAAAATTCTTTGAAACCTATTATTTTTATTGGTTTTAAGAAAACATCTACTACCTGGATTCGTCTCCATAATTCTAAAATCATACTCCTCGAGACTAGCATATGCCTCTATGTAACTACCATTTATTTTAGCTAATGCCATCTCTCTAGCTCTCCAAGCTTTGGAATAAGTAATATGTACACGATGTTCCCTATATATATCTTTAACAATTTGTGATGCACTATAAGATTGATTGTCTCTGATTATATTAATTACACATGTTTTTACCCATGCAGCGGTAGCTAGTCGATGACGTCCGGTTGTAAGTCCACCTAAACAAGAGTGTCGAATTTCTAATTTAACAATCTTAACTATTTCACCAGATCAAATCGGTTTGGCATATACTCTCCAATTACAATTCGGTTGATCACAATTATATATAATTCCACGAGCATTATTCATAACATTGGCTGAACAACTAAAATTGTGTTGAATTGCTACATTACTTATAAAACTTCTAATTTTAGAACGACTAGAAAAAAAATTTCCAATAAATAATTCAGAAGTAATTGCATTATCAATATCATCTACCTCATGATCTACATTTTTAATTATATCATCACTATTTCCATCGTCATCGTCATCTTCAGTATCATCATCATCATTATGGTCATATTCATCAGATGACTGATTTTCTTGTAAAATTGGAAGAATTGGTTGGGAATAACTAGCACCCTGACTAACATGCTGGTAATTAGAAAAATATTCACAATTTCTATTATTGAATGCTTGTGATACTTGAATGACAAATATATTTATATATCGTGATTATGAATTAATCTCAACAACAAAATTCCATACTTCGTCGCCATCTATTAAAAAACATCTAGAACCAAAAACAGATTTCAAGATAAATTCATAATTAATAGAACAACGTTCAATAATAAGATTACGTAAATTTTCAAAAATAATACTCGGATAAGTAGAAAAAAATTGGGTTTCTCCTCCTTCGTAATCTAAACCGTTTACATTACCTCCATGTGAGCATATTATTCTTAGACTGCGATCCATCAAGAAAAAACTATTGCTGCCGGAGGAGAAAAAATCTTGCTGGAGTGGAAGAATTTATTGTTGGAGAGAAGTTGATGGTGCTGGAGTGGGAGAATTTGTTGGACTCCTGGAGAGATGAGAGTATGAGTGAATGAGTTGATGTTGCTGGAGTGGGAGAATTTGTTAGACTACTGGAGAGTGAGTGAATGAGTGAATGCAATTGTTGAAGATGTATATGTTTTTATAGGGATAAATGGGTAACGTAACTAATACCGCCATCTAATTTGGCGAGGAAGTTAACGTTGCGAGGACAGTTAACGTTGCTTTGATAAATCCCCCTCTCTTCTCTCTGACAAATTCTCTCTCTAGGCTCTCTGACAAATTCCCCCTCTCTCTATAGCCTATCCCCTCTCTCTCCCTCTCTCTAGCCTCTCTCCTCTCTCTCTCTCTCCTCTCTCTGACAAATTCCCCCCCTCTCTCCTCCCTCTCTCTTCCCTCTCTCTTTGTTAGTCGGCTGTTAACACCAAACCACCCCCCCTTTCCCTCCCGAGAGGCCCCCACCCCCCCAAATTGCGCCAAGTAGGGTGGCGCCCCCCCCACACCGCCATCCTACTTGGCGGTCCCTCTCCCTCCTCTCTCCTGCTCCTCTCTCTCTCACTGCCATCTCCTCTCTCCTGCTTCTCCCTCCTTTCTCTCTCTCTCAGCGCCATCTAGGATGGTGGCCTCCCCTCCATCCCGCCGTCCTAGATGGCGGTCCCCCCTCTCCCTCCGCTACGTGGTCGCCACCGCCATGTAGGTTGGCACGATGTCCCGTTTCCTACAATTTTACGAAACTTCTCCTCTCTCCCACAAATACTCTTAACTTTTTCCCGTAGGATGAAAATTTCTGCTTTCTATTCGGTGTGTGTGGAAATGGGAGGAGAGAGAAACAAAAGAAAATTGAATTGAATTGAATTTGAAGTGAATTTTTTTTTTGGAACCTCAAATTGTTCCCACCACTTTTTGCCCCTACTAATTTACACATCACTCGCCATCGCGTAGTGGACTGCTATTGTATTGATCGAAAATTTGTACAGAATAATGAAGTTTTAGGAAATTGGATGGAGAATAACAACTTTTTAAACATAAAAATAAAACCTACAAAGACCCAAGACGTCAGACCATCTGGTTTTTGTACTAATTTTTTAAAATAAGCAAAAAATAACCGATACAACTAAAATGCTAGACTGGTTGGCATTTCCGTAGTAGCATATTTTTCTTTTTCAATTTCTTCTTGTTTTTCAATTTTCTTGTAACAGTTAGATTTTGCATTAAAAAATACCACTATCCCATCCTTTTTTTATTTTATTCTTATTTATTCTACATTTGTTATCTTTTTATATATAAAAAAAACTAATCTATTTTCAGGAATAATGTTGAGATATGTGTGTGTGCGGGGGGGGGGGGGGTGTTCAAGGACGAAGTCCCCGAAACATAATCGATTTTTCGAATATGGTGTAGCTGAGTTTTTTTAGGCTAATTATATGGGCACATCCAAAACTTATCATGGCTAGCCCGGATTGTGGCTAGCCCAAATTTTTTTTGTTTTTCACAAGGCTAGTCCAATTTTTTGATCTTGGTTGTCCCAAATTTTCCTCCCCCCTAAAAAAAACCCATTATTTTTATTTCATTTGCAAAATCACTTCTCTCTCTTTCAAAACCCTCACCCCCCTCACCCATTATTTCCACTCCAGTCTTCACCTTCTCCTCCGCCGGCAGTCGTCGTCTTCTCCTCCGCCCTCCTCCTCTTTCGAAGAAGACCAATGTCACCGAAAGCTTCCTCGCAAACAAGGTACCTATTATTTCTAAAATTTTCCCTATCCGAAACCCTAGAATTAATCTCGTGTGCATTACATTTCATTCATTGTTTTAATTGCAAGTATTTCGATGGGAATTAAAGTCTTTTAAATCAAAATAGCACTCACGAACTGAGAATGTCTGTGTCGACATGGACTGCCCATTCTTCTGGCAGTCCAATTCGTTTCGTAGACTGCCAGAAGAATAGGCAGTCCAAAGTTACACATTCTGTGACTTGGACTGCCCATTCTTCTGGCAGTCCAACATACAGACTGGACTGCCAAAGAGTTGGGCAGTCCAAAGTTACACATGTTGTACTTGGACTGCCCATTCTTCTGGCAGTCCAATATAGAGAGTGGATTGCCAAAATAATGGGCAGTCCAAAGTTGCACATGTTGTGACTTGGACTGCCCATTCTTTTGACAGTCCAACATACAGTCTGGACTGCCAGAGAGTTGGACAGTCCAAAACTAAACATGCTCTGACCTGGACTGTCTATTCTTCTGGCAGTCCAACATAGAGACTGGACTGCCAGAGAGTTGGGCAGTCCAAAGCTACACAATGCTGTGAGTTGGATTGCCCATTCTTCTGGTAGTCCAACATACAGGTAAGACTGGCAGATTGTTGGGCAGTCCATAGTTATATATTTCAATATCTAATTAAGATTAAATATTAGTCATGAGAAGAAGAGAAAGGAGAAGGACGTTGAAGCTGGGCCTGAAAGAAAACGTTCTACAGCATCAGATCGCAAGGCGCGTGCAGCTAGTAGAGTTCTTGATAAAGCGATAACAATCAGAGAACCAGAACCAGTCTCACAGATAAGAACCCGTGGAACGAAATATGTTGCAAGTCGTTCAAAGAAGCCGGTAAATTATCGTGATGATTCCTCTTCTGATGAAGATGTACCCGTTGCTCGAAAGAGAGGTGACGATGGATCTGGTCCTTCTTATGTAGCCGAGGAAACGAAAGATTCTGGCCTAATTGGTTGCTCGATATTGACGTCAATCGAGAACCATATTTCTTATCAGATCTGGAAGGATCCGGTTAGTTAATTACCTTAAATATAGAATAACTATTCAAAAAAATACTTGTATTTAATATTGAAAGTTTGTTTTTAATTTTTTTTATTTGCAGAAAAGCTCGCACCTTTTGAGGGTAATAAACCATGCGAAGATGTACAGTACATGGAGATTTGACAAGTTGAAAGAGAGTGTGAAGGCGAAAATCACCTCCACCAGATTGCAAAATTTGGCAAAATACTCGTATCAGATATTGGACCACGCAATGATATCTGCGTTTGTGGAGTGTTGGCATCCAGAAACCAATAGTTTCCATCTCGCAGACGGAGAGTTGACAATCACCCTTGATGATGTCCACCACATTTTGGGGCTTAAAGTTGACGGTCGTCAAATGGCGATGGATTATTCTGAGGGTGACTTCGAGATGTATGATGAGCTGGTGGGGCTGGTCGCCAATTCTCTTGGGGTTGAGATGGAGACTTTTGTCACCCTTTCCGAATTTAAGAAGTCGTATGGAGTTCCTTTAAGTTTTTTAAGGAATACATTCTGTTCCGACGACGACGACAACGACGACGATACTAATGATGACTCCGTGGCCCGGGCATACATGCAGTTTATCCTAGGGGCCATCGGCGTTACCGACAAGCCCGGGACCGCGATACATGCCAAATATCTCAACAATCTTACGAACTTGAACAATGTGGGTCAAGTATCATTCGGAAGTGGTATCCTAGCATATCTCTACCGCGAACTTGGTGCTGTATCTCAAGTCGAGTCGAAGACAGTAGCTGGTTGCCAGACTCTGCTCCTTGTAAGCAAATAATACCGTATAGTGTTTATAGGTAATATAAAATTCTATCGATAACGATGACATTATTATATTTTACATTTATAGGCGTGGATATACGAGCATTTTTCGACGCTCAAGAGGGCTACTCTTAATAGAGATTATGATGAGCAGATGCCTAGGATGTGTAAATGGAAGCCGGCTAAGATAGATACCAGACATCCATATACGTTGGCTACCCTACGTGTCGTTCTAGAAGATATGAAGGCAAAGGAGGTGAAACAATATTAAATTAAAGTAGCATTTACTTACTACTCTAGTTTTTCACATTAATTAATAATTCCTTAACTAATGAATACATGTTGTAGATTATTTGGGATCTATATCGGGATATGCGAAATACTACTCGTGCTGTGCAACCAGTTGCACTATTTAGAGGCCCAATATTTTGTCATGAAACTGGGGAGCCTCACATCCCAGACCGAGTGCTTCATCAGTTTGGTTACGTACAGACTATCCTTAGCTCTTTAAAATTGAGGACTGCTGCCAAAGGGAAGAATTCAAGGACTTATGTCCCGCCGTACTACCCATGGGGTTCGTATTTTTTCACTGAGTGGCAACGTCATGTTGTCGGTGAAACCATACGAACTCCGGCGATGGAGATGTGGGATTGTAGTGAGGATCATATGGAGTATTATATGGATGTCGGACATGGTATGAAGTTGAATCCTGATAAGCGAAGTGCTAAAGTGCTGGTAGCAGCCCCTCTACCATCCAAGTCAGTACTATATGATGCACTGCAGAAGATGGTAAGTGTCGGTAACCCAGTCTTCTAGGTAAAGTGTCGATACCTAAATTTATAATTTTTATTCATGCATGCAGGCTTTGAAAGTTAAGAAATTAGGAAAAAGTTTGATCATGTGCAAGGGCGAGAATTACAAAGATGTTGGCCTGCAGATACAAAACATCACAGATGATTATCCATTTTTTGAAGATGAGCGACGCACGAAGATGCGTCATGACCAAGAATGACTCTGTGATTTATAACACTTGACTGACTATGTGATTTGTATCTTAATACTCTGTAATCACTTGACTGACTATGTGATTTATTGAGCCTCAAGTGGCCTTCGTATCTGAATACTTTGTAATCACTTGAATGACTATGTGATTTGTATCTGAATACTCTGTAATCACTTGATTGACTGACTATCTCTTATTGTGTACCCTATTGACTGTGTATCATTATTGACTGTGTATCAATATTGACTGAGTATTATTATTGACTAACAGCCTGGACTGTCCAGTTCCTGGGCAGTCCAACTCACAACAAGTATTGAGTTGGACTGCCCAGTTTTTTGGCAGCCCACTTATTTAATGTGGACTGCCAGTAAACTGGGCATTCCAACTCAATACTTGCTGTTAGTTGGACTGCCAGGAAACTGGGCAGTCCAACTAACAGCAAGTATTGAGTTGGACTGCCCAGTTTTCTGGCAGTCCACATATTCATCTGGACTACCAGAAAACTGGGCAGTCCAACTCACAGCAAGTTCTGAGTTGGACTATCCAGTTTTCTGGCAGTCCATATTAATATGTGGACTGCCAGAAAACTGGACAGTCCATATCAATACTTGTTGTGAGTTGGACTGCCCAGAAACTGGACAGTCCATGCTGATACTCAGTCAATAATGATACTAACTATGTGATACTCAAGTGACAAAATGTGATATATTGCACAATGTTACAAAATGTTACAAAATATGATATATTGCAACATTCTTCTATACAAAATGTTACAAAATGTGATATATTGCAACATTCTTCCATTCTTTTATGCAAAATGTTACAAAATTTGATATATATTGCTTCCATTCTTCTATACATCAGTTAATTAATACATCGTAGTGTCCCTCCGGCCTTGGTATAGGTTCCACGTAATTTGTAATCTTCTTGTAAGCATTTATAGTATCGGTGTATGGTGCTATCCAGGCGATCGATTCTTCCGGAGCATGTTTATACCAAACTGACGCAGGGGGAGGAATAGGAGAGTGACCGATCAACCGCGGGATAACGAAGTGATTTTTGTCGAGTCCAATGGTATGTAGATTAGATATACTGAAGTCCGCGGGAGGAGCGCACATTGGAAAGAATGTATTGTTGATGTTCTGGGAAAGAACGATAATTGGTATCTTGTACTTGTTAGCGAATAGATATGCAATAGATGGTACGTCCAAGTAATATTCTGGTCCAGTGGTCTGGGTATCGCACGGAATAGTTGTCAACAATTCTCCAACATCTTCTTGGCTAAGTATTTTGCTGTATAATGGAAGATGAGACACAAACTCAGAATATAGCTCTGCTCTGACTTGTCTCCATCCGCCTTTGGGGGGGTAGCCTAGATGTCGTGCAAGCACATGAAATCCACAATATCCGTCTTTGTGCACATCATCTATAGACCAAATATATTCCCGTATGGCGGGCAAAAAAGCACCAATGTACACATCAAGCGCTATAACAACACTTTGTTTCTGCATCTTTCTGTGAGTAGGAAGCTTGTTCATCCTCTTCGGAATGACTACACTTTCCATGCTTCTTTCAATATGCTCAAAGAGTGAGGGTTCTCGCTTAGTATCCTGGAGCTTCTTCTTATGTGTTCTTTTTGGCGGTCTACCCTTCGGAGCAATGACAATAGATGGCTCCTGTAGACGACTACTTGCCGGATTGGCAAGTTCTTGGATTTTAAGCTCAATAGACCTTCTCTCAGGTTCTAGTGCGGCACACCATCTTGCATGAAGAAGGTTCATTTGTGGCATGGAAAAGAAATAATTATGAATGTCCACTATAGGCATGATCGACAGCTGTCTCCAACGTTGATCAACGACCACTATTAGAATAGGTCTACATTGACGTCGATATTCGTTGATCTCGTATGCACAAGTGAGGCCGAGAGAAGTACGATATGTACAACCACATATATACTTCGGTATCGAAGCCGACTGAATTCGCACGACCAATCTCAGGAAGTAGTAAATTCAATGCAGAGTGGGACACTACATGGATTAAATCAGATAAGAGATGTTCTTTCTTATGTTGGTGCATCACAATATTAAGGCTCATCTCAAATGAAGCCTTTATTTCGTTCACGATCGAATTGGTCATTTGATTGATTATTCCCAAACTGACACAAAACCCCCGACCGATGAACGATGATATCTTTTCAGTCTTGAATGTGATCCAGCTCACATGTGTCATCTAGGCCTGCTCCGTAATAAGTGGGACATAGCTCCTCAAGGTCATCTGTAATATTTCAACAGGTATAGTCAGGACGGGAGCGAGCACAATACATCTCACGCGGTTCATATCATGACATAAATATAATACAGGCAATAGAGTAAGATACATGAAACGTTGAAGAGTATACATGAAGTAAAAGAGAAGACTGTAAAGAAATATCTACTATAAGTAAAGAGCTACAGTGAACTAGTAATTTAGAGTACAAGATAGACATGTAAACGGCTTGATAATAAACATGAGAGATTGTACATGGCTACTCTACTTTGGAAATTGTCCACATGACTATTTATACTCCCCCGTACCCCAATCAATACACAAGGATCCGTTCAAGTTATGTTGTTGTACAGATTTCACATGGGGGCCCATAAATGGGTGCACATGAATATAAACATGGGGGCTCCGTAAATATGAGAGTACATGAATCACGAGAGTGCACATGAATGGTGAAAGCACAGGAATACATGATGAAAGTGAAACGTACATGACATGATGTATCCGATGCTCCCAAGGGGGATAACATCATATGAAAAGATCCATATAGTACTAATCTGTATTTCCATCGTGTCAGCATCAAGAAAAATAATTTAGAGCAAGAATATAGTCCTAGCAAGTATGAAACGGTCAGAGAATGTACTCGCCTGATATCCTGAGTATCTGAAATAAAATACTGCTGAGGAGTGGTATATGGCTCCTAATAGAACAGTACAAGTCACAACATATCCAAAATGGTAAAATAGACTGCTACAATGTATTCTACATGATGTTTGGGTCAATCTAGGCTAAAGTCAACCTTTGGTCAAACTAGCTAGGGTTGGGTCAACAATGGTCAACTAGTCTAGGTTAGTCAATTCTAGGTCTAAACAAACTAAGTCTATGCAAATCAAGTATCCAAGATAGCTACTAACTCATAGCCTAAGTTACTTGCTAAACCAAGCACAAAACTAAACCATAAGCTAACAAGGCACACAAACTTAGTCATATAATGTATATATATTATTCACATTCACATATTCATATACATAGATATATATAGGAAAGCCATATATATAGGAACATATATATATATATATATATATATATATATATATATATATATATATATATATATATATATATATATATATATATATATATATATATATTTTATATATATATATATATATATATATAAATATATATATATGTATATATATATATATAGAGAGAGAGAGAGAATGAGAGGTAAAAGAGTGAGTGTGTGTGTGTGTGTGTGTTGTGTGTGTGTTAAAGGATATGTGTTAATGTTCTCAGATTTAGTGATAGGTAGGTGTATATGACATGGGATACATGGTATATATATATATATATATATATATATATATATATATATATATATATATATATGTATATATATATATATATATATGTATATATATATATATATATATATATGTATATATATATATATATATATGTATATATATATATATATATATATATATGTATATATATATATATATATATATGTATATATGTATAGAGAGAGAGAGAGAGAATGAGAGGTAAAAGAGTGAGTGTGTGTGTGTGTGTGTGTTAAAGGATATGTGTTAATGTTCTCAGATTTAGTGATAGGTAGGTGTATATGACATGGGATACATGGTGTCAAAGGGTGTATGAATGCATTTGTGTAAAAGGTTATAGGTTAACTCAATTTATAGAAATGCATACATATATACTTATATTGCATATATGCATACATACATATCATATATGCATACTTGTATTCATTCATGCACCTATACATACATACATATTTGAATACATTATATACTTGCATACATTATATTCATACACTACAAAAATTTGTCAGATTAGCGACGTTCCAAAACGTCGCTAAACTCGGCCAAAACGTCGCTAATTTAATTTAGTGACATTTTCAGCGACGTTTCCTAAACGACGGAAAAAAGCGTGTCGCTAATCGAGAAAACGTCGTAAAACGTCGCTACGGTGACGTTATTTAGCGACGTTTATAACGTCGCTAATTTGCGACATTATTTGTGACGTTTTTAAGTGGTCGCCGATTAGCAAACATTAGCGACGTTCTTGCGACGATGAGGTGGCATCAGATTGTTTGCCACGTCAACAATTTAGCGACATTTTCAGCGACCTTTATTTTCGTCGCTACATTTTAGCGACGAATATAAACGTCGCCAAAAACGTCGCTAAATTGAAAAAAATTAAAAAAAATCCAGAATGTAAATGTACAATCCAAAATACAGAATCTAATCCCTGGGTTCGTCGACCCCTTCGGTGGAACACTCAACACCGGCCCGCACAATACACTCAACACGTCGCCAGTCCGTCGGTAGCTGGGAAATTTTTGAAAAAAATAGCATAAAATTGGGCATTCCCAATATACAAAACACTTTGCATACAATTCCAATATACAAAATACTTTCCCAATATACACAATTCCAATATACAAAACACAATTCTAAAAAAATAGCATAAAACTGGGCATTCCCAATAAAACTGGGCATTCCCAGTCAGACGATGAATCCTCACAGCCAGGGATCATAGTTGCGTTGAGGCATGAACCATTCTCTCAGCCACTTTGCATACGAATGCTCAATCTGGTTGAGATCTTCTGTAAGGACAGGAGGGTCAGTCCCGATGCTACTACTCTCTGACGGTGGCTCCTCCTTAACTTCAACCTTGGGAGCAATCTCTTCCCTGATGGTCATCGGTTCTTCCTTGATCTCGACCTTTGGTAACACCTCCTCCTTAACAGTCATCGGCTCTTGTTTGACGACGGAGACTTCCTCCGTGTCGAAATTGTAATCGGAGTAATGAAATGACATTGGAGATACAAATATCGCTCGAGTGAGCCAAAGGCATGCAGCCACTTCCCTCCCTCCATTTCCCCTCTCCCTTTCTCATGCTATCAACGTCACAACTTTTCCAGTGCTGCTCCCTCTAATGATGATGAACGCAAAAATCAAAGATCCCCCTCTCCTTTTTCACTCTTCACAGTTCTCACAACAGGAAGGATCTGTGCTTTCTAGTTCTCTTCCATCCATCCATTCCTCCGTTCTAATCAAGCCTCTTCCTTCTCCTCTCCTCCACCATGGCTCTGGACCCATCTGCTCCTCCCTACTTCCCTTTTTTTTATTTGACTCTCTCAGCCACATATGATATCCAGCTCAAGTGTAGAGTCGGGGGAGAAAAAGTAGGCAGGAAGAGGAGGGGGGAAGCAGCACAGCCGACGGCATGACCTGGAGGATCGATGCAAATAGTCTAATACAAAAACAACCCAATACAAATAGTCCAATACAAATAAGTATTAATAGCTAATGAGAACCACGCAGCTCACGCAAACGCTCAGTGATACGATCACGCAACCACCTCGAATAAGTAGGATCGACGGCGGCATGAGAGATGTAGTCCATTGCAAGTACTGCATGAATAGAACTTCCGGTCTCACTAGCTATCGGTGCTGGATGAATAGAACTCCCGGTCTCACTAGCTACCGGTGCCACTTCCTCCTTAACAGTATGAGGAGCAACATCAGCATTCACTATTTCCCTCAAACGACGTGCCGCTCCTCGGGTCATGGGTGCCATCTAGTAAGATCGATATTCACAAATAATATAATTGTAACATAAGCAAGCTAACTAAAGGAACCATCATGTAATTTGAGTACATTTTCGAAAGCAGATAAAGTACAGAAAATTTGATTTTTTGCCAAATATGAGAACGGATGGCTCAGAACACAACCCAAAATTCATTCTAGCATACATTAGTGTGAATCATCTATGTTCTGTACATATGGTGTAGTATATGTTCTTATCGTATCTAGTATCTGAAGAATGTAACAGAATCAAGATGAACTCACATAATGTAATACTAAGACATCATCTACTACTATATAAGATACAGTGATAGGTTGTCATATCATCATTGTCGAGGGATGAGAGTCGGAGGATAGTCAACTTTATCTACGGCTACATAGTTTCTGCCTCGCCAGTCGAATGGCTGTCGGGACTATGTTCTGATCTCCATGCCGTACCATAGTTTCTGCCTCGCCAGTCAAATGGCTGCAGGAACTATATGTCCCGATCGCCATGTTACCAATTAACCAACTAACATAACTACTTGTTACAAATATCGGCACTATCGGTTCGTTCGAATCGGAGTATCATATTTTTCGATGTCGGAAAACAAATAATTATTACCAAATTATCAGATTTTTCGGCACTATCGGTGCCCCTGACCAAGCCCCCTCCCCCCTACACCACAACTAACCCTAACCCGAACCCTAACCCTCCCCTCCTCCAGCCGCCCCCACCCCCCTGCTCCCCCCCAGCCGCCCCCATACCCCCTGCTCCCCTCCCCCAGCCGCCCCCACCCCCACTGCTCCCCTCCCCTAACCCGAACCCTAACCCTAGCTCCCCTCCCCCAGCTGTCCCCACCCCCTACTCTCCTTTCCCAGCCGCCTCCACCCCCACTGCTTCCTTTCTCCAGCCGCCCCCACCCCTCTGCTCCCCTCCCCCAGCCGCCCCCACCCCCACTGCTCTCCTCCCCCAGCCGCCCCTACCCGTACGGCTCCCCTCCCCTAACCCTAGCTCCCCTCCCCCAGCCGCCCTCGTCCCCCCTGCTCCACCCCCCAGCCACCCCCACTCACCCTCCAACCACCCGTATCCCCCCTGCCCCTCCCCTCGAGCCACCCGCACCCCCCAACCACCAACAACCAAAATAGCTGGAGAGAGAGAGAGGGAGGGGGAGAGTCACGTACCGGAGAGGGAGGAGAGTCACCGGAGAGAGTGAAAGTCGCCGGAGAGAGTGAGAGCGCCGGAGGGGGAGGAGAGAGAGTGAGAGATTAAAATGGGAGGAAATGAATCGTTGGAGGGGAATTTAATTAGAATTTAGAGACGTTAATAGCGTCGTCGTTAAATTAGTCGCTATTAGCGACGTCAGAGCGACGTTTCGCGACGACTAGCTCATGTAATTAGTATACGTCGTTGTCACGTTGCTTATTTCGTCGCTAGTAGCGACTATTAGCCTAATGAACACAATTTAGCGACATTCATTGAACGTCGCTAAATTTATGTCACCAATTGAGCAGATTTTAGTAGTGATATATGCGTACTCTACATTATATTACATTCATTCCTGTATACATGCATAAATATAATATATGCATACAAACTTATATATTTAACTCAAAATATATGTGAATACATATATTACATTACCTTAACACATATATATATCATTCATTCATATCCCATATACATGCATACTTCAGTTCAGGCATTATATCCATTCGCATATCATTAAGTTGTATACATATACTTATTTTTATTACATACATGTCATTCATGCATATTACATACTTACATGCATCTATACATTATATACATTGTATACAACACGTAAAAATAGAAGAGGGAAAAAAAGAGAAAAAACTGAAATAGAAAGGAAAGGGAAGGAAAAATGTAAGAAAAAAGAAAAACAGTGGACATATACATGCTTGCATCATATATTCTACATTACCATACATGCTATCATTATATATTACATTACATTATGTATACATTATGCATTCATATCTATCATTAATTGTATACCTTGCATTCATATCTAGCATTCATTATATACTTTTATGCATACATTGTATATCATTATTTCATTTATGCATTTATGTATTGCTTACAAACATTACATTGATTGCATTCCTGCATGCTTGCATTCAACCATATATATATATTAATATAAAGAGAATACATATCATATATATATCATTTTATTCATCTAACGTATCATGCATTATATACTCTACATTCATTTAATATTCATACTACATAGGCTCATAGGTTACACAAAATGTCTATGTCGTATAGTCACTCTTCTACTACCAATTGTGCCTTCACTAAATTCAGGATTAAAGTACGTCGTAGCCCTTCATTTTAGCTTTTCGAAACTTCAAACGGATCGCATTTTCGTGTCCGAAAGCTCCCGGAATCGCAAAAACACCGAAACGTATTTGTCTTTCGGATAGCTGACACTCAAATAATTTTACAAAAAAGTTTCAGAAAGAATTTGGCTTATTAAAATTATATTTGGAAAGCTAATTTCGATACGGTTCTTTTAAAAAAACGGGAGATTAAACGGAGTTCTAAGCTAAAAGTTATGACATTTCTAAGTTGCTTTAGTTAATAAAAACATGGATGAATATTATGACGAATTTGAGTTGTTTTGGACAAAAGAAACACATGTAGGCCAAAATACTTGGATACCAATATAGGTATCCAAAAGAAACTCATTCTAACTATCCTAACTAAGATCAATCCACTCTCTAACCATTCTAAAACTGAATTTAAATATCTATTTAACTATTATCATACATACATACACATATGGTGTCCTAATTTGGGATCTATCAAGTAGGACACAAGACACATATCTAAAATCCTAAAGAGAGCTCCAAATGGCCTCAAATTTGAATCTAAAGGGGACACATGCATGAGGATGGATCCTACGGATTCAAAACTAATTTATATACAAAGAAAATTGATTTAGAGGATGGGTTTTACCTATTGGGAGTGGAATCCCAATAAAATCTTTTAGGACACGGCTCCGATACGAAGATCTTTCAAAGTGGACACTCCTCCTTGAACTTCTCTTCCAATCCTTGGTATCACCCTTCCCTTGAAGAATGTGAATGATTGAGGAAAGATTTGGTGAAGGAATGATTTGATTTGGAGATCAAATCAAAGGGAAGGCTCTCTAAAATTTGGGAAGAACAAAAGAAAAATAAAAGAGGCAAGATTGTAATGAATGAAATGAATCATTATCCCTTAAAGGTGCCTGCCATGAAGAGTCCATTAGGGCTAATGGGAAATGTCCTAATTGCCCCTTTATAGTCTCATATGATTAAGTCTAGACTGGGTTCAAGTTTGGGGTCAAAAGGATCTAGTTTTGAGTCTCTAACTTAACCATTCTAACATGATAAAAATTATTCTAACTAACTAACTTGGTTTTGTGGGCCATGCTTAACTTAATATTGGGTCCATCTAGAGTTTAAGCTACCTGGGTCACAATACAAGTCGGAACGAGACAAAACTCAAATCCGGCTAAACAAATCTAATAAAAATAATATTAAAAATATAAAATTTTCCCAAAATATTATAATAAGAAAAATGACCAAAATTATAATACATCAATTTAAATATTATTAAAATAATCTAAAATTTACCAATTAATCAAAATTTTAAATAATTCAAAAGTCACAAAATAACCAAAATACCCTTAACCTAAAAAGTTATAAATAGTCATTCTAATCACATGGTTAGGTCCCCATGGTCATGGTTAGTCTCTAGGCTCAACAGTTCTAGGGTTCACTAGCTAACACATCAAAATTATAATTCACCAATTTAAATAGTATTAAATTAATTAAAATTCCCATAAATCATAAATCCTATTATTAAATAATAAACTTTTACAAAAGTTCAAAATTACCCTCATTTTAGAAAAGTTGGTGTTACAAGTCTACCCTCCTTAGAAAATTTCGTCCTCGAAATTAAGATGGTCGTACTTCTTCTAGAGTCTCGTCCCCAACAATCAAAGTCTCAGAACTTACCTAAATCATACAATTTAAAAGAATGGCATACAGGGTCATGGCATACGGTGGCAGTTGAAAGTCTCATCTAGGTATACTAGTCATGCTAAACCAAAATGGTCATAGGGTATCAAAACATACAAGCAATCTGGGGTGCTAAACTAGAAAAGTTACTGAAAACAACAAATCATCAAGGCTGTAAGGTAGTCTACCATCCTATATAAAAACTGGTAATTATCAAAAATAAAATAAAGATAACTAGAAATTATCTATAAAGGGGTACTATTCAAAGAAAAATCAAAAGTTTAAAGAACGAAAGTCAATATCATTGAAATCCAATCAGAATATCATTAAGAAAATTTAGTCTCGATACGATCTAAGTTGATCAATTTTGGGTAATCAAGATTTGGACAATATGGAGGACAAGGTCATCGAAGTCTGAGCACGAGCATACAAGGATGGAGATTCAGGTCACAATTAAATTTAATTCAATTGAGTAGGACCCAAGATATTAATATGATAAGAAAAGATGATCAAAGTCGATTGATCGTGATTAAGGGAGCTAGGATTCAATGATATTAAAAACTTTTAAAGGGTGATTCAAAGATATGGAATAAGTCAAATTTCTCCTTTTAAAGGGAAAACAAGAGAAAAGATTTCATAGGAAAGTCAAGTTAATCATCTCTCTCTGATACTATCAAGTTTATCATTTACCAATCATATTTTTATCTCACAAGTCCCAATGTAAAAAAATCAACCTTTATATGACTACCATCAAAATTATATCCTTCCGTCATAAAGATTTGACCTTGCCATGATCACCATAAGCTAAATTTCTAAGTTCCGAAACATTATTAATGAAGCATACCCTTCTTACTAGGAATCAAAACTGACCACTTAATCATCATAAATCTAGATTCTTCCATCTTGTCCTAAATTGGATCCGAAGCCTCTAAATCAAGTTTTATGTAATCCTTGAACTTATTCAATTTACTCTCCTTGTATTATTTAAATCTAAACCTACTAGGCCTTACAAAACTTATTCTTTATTATAAATTCAACCTTCATATTTCCTTCAACGTACACCTTCAATATTATTCTCCTGAAATTTAAAATTTTCACAAAATCTCTATATTTTATATAACTCAAAATCCTTGCGTTCTTTCTGTTTCTAGCCATTTTTTATAATATCTTATTCAATTTCGTATCATCATTGCATATAGTTAAAATCTCTTCTCTATTACTAAATTTCTAAATTTAACATCATAGCCTTAAAGTGTAACGTCTCAAGAATCAATAACCAAAATTTATCTAAGTTCTCGAAACTAAGTTGACCTCGAATATCCTCATCAGTTATAAAATACATCTATGAATTATTCATACCCAAAAGATTTCTCTAAGTATGACTGTTCCTAAATTGATAATATAACTCTATTGATTTCATCCTCAAATTCAGTCGCATCTCTATCCCAAATCTATATCAAGGTCCATCATATTATACCCCTAGCAAGATTATCACAAGATAACAAATCAAGTCTTTTTCGAGTAAGATGATTTACGTTACTTCCTCGACCTTTCGAAGGTGAAAAGATATGGAGATTCAAGGGTTTCAAAGTATGGCTGACAGAATTAGATACGAGACAGGTGATTGATGTAATCAGGATAGTTTTTTTTAAATAAAAAATGGTAATACAAGAAATAATGGCAAAAAAGAAATAATGATAAAATCTGTTCTTCATCAACTGTTAAAAAGAAATTAACCCATTTAAGATAAAATCTGATACCATACACATCTTCTTGAAATCATATTGTCAGAATTTTACCACGCCAGTAAGCATAGCTGCAATAAACAATAGAGTCCATAACGAAGGTATACACCCTATAGTCATGTTATCCAGAATTCTTACAACGCCACCCGGTATGGCTGCAAGAAAATCTAGATTTCATAACTATGATAAGTATATCTAAATCAGGCTCTACGTCCTTGTCATGCTAGCAAATATGACTGCGATAAATTCCAAACTCCATAAATAAAGTAGACTTTTACCTTTCTCATTGTCCTTATCAAGTATGTTATCAGGTTATACCTTAATTCCAAATATATATATATATATATATATATATATATATATATATATATAAACTTAAATTCAACAACTAACATCAAGATTCAAAATTTAACAATAATCTATCAAAATCAAATTCAATAACAAGAAGTAAGGGTGAATCAAATCAAGGGAAAAAGAGATTTCAAATCGAAGTTAAAATAAGATTCTTAAGGGTCGTCCCAGGAATCTCTCAAAGAATCCTAAATGTGATTGAGTATCCTCTCATTATAAAACCTATTCATTATCTCTAATTGCAGGTGCGCAGCAGTACAACTAAACGTCGTACTACCACGACTTCGCACAAATGTGAATCTCGACCTGCATGGACCACCACTAAAAATGTGTCACGACCCGCACCCAGTGTAGGGCCACGAGAAGTGGTTACGTCCAGCCTACGCCACAGTGTCGGCGGTAGAACGCTGTCCTAGGTCACATACAACTAACAGTTATAAGGTACCTGTACAGTATATACACTCCGAATGGAGGTGACATAATAAAGTACAACTCAATCACAACTAAGGAAGAAAGTACGATAAGATAGAATAGATGAAATCACAGAATCCACAGATGATAAATACAAGATAAGAGAGATAGCTAAAAGTCTAAGATAAACAACTCCACAAATCCAGAATAACAATCTCCAAATAAGTACAAGTTTATCCAACAAGACATGAAGATAAATAGATACTAGTCTACCTAACTAGCCTAGTCTACTGGGGTAATGCCCTCTACAAGTGCTAGGTCCTCATGAGAGTCCAGCTCACATGTGTCATCTAGGCCTGCTCCGTAATAAGTGGGACACAGCTCCTCAAGGTCATCTGTAATATTTCAACAGGTCTAGTCAGGACGGGAGCGAGCACAATACATCTTATGCGGTTCATATCATGACATAAATATAATACAGGCAATAGAGTAAGATACATGAAACGTTGAAGAGTATACATGAAGTAAAAGAGAAGACTGTAAAGAAATATCTACTATAAGTAAAGAGCTACAGTGAACTAGTGATTTAGAGTACAAGATAGATATGTGAACGGCTTGATAATAAACATGAGAGGTTGTACATAGCTACTCTACTTTGGAAATTGTCCACATGACTATTTATACTCCCCCGTACCCCAATCAATACACAAGGATCCGTTCAAGTTATGTTATTGTACAGATTTCACATGGGGGCCCATAAATGGGTGCACATGAATATAAACATGGGGGCTCCGTGAATATGAGAGTACATGAATCACGAGAGTGCACATGAATGGTGAAAGCACAGGAATACATGATGAAAGTGAAACGCACATGACATGATGTATCCGATGCTCCCGAGGGGGATAACATCGTATGAAAATATCCATATAGGACTAATCCGTGTTTTCATCGTGTCAGCATCAAGTAAAATAATTTAGAGCAAGAATATAGTCCTAGCAAGTATGAAACGGTCAGAGAATGTACTCGCCTGATATCCTGAGTATCTGAAATAAAATACTGCCTGAGGAGTGGTGTCTGGCTCCTAATAGAACAGTACAAGTCACAACATATCCAAAATAGTAAAATAGACTGCTACAATGTATTCTACATGATGTTTGGGTCAATCTAGGCTAAAGTCAACCTTTGGTCAAACTAGCTAGGGTTGGGTCAACAATGGTCAACTAGTCTAGGTTAGTCAATTCTAGGTCTAAACAAACTAAGTCTATGCAAATCAAGTATCCAAGATAGCTACTAACTCATAGCCTAAGTCACTTGCTAAACCAAGTACAAAACTAAACCATAAGCTAACAAGGCACACAAACTTAGTCATATAATGTATATATATTATTCACATTCACATATTCATATACATAGATATATATAGGAAAGCTATATATATATATATATATATATATATATATATATATATATATATGTAATATATATATATATATATATATATATATATATATATATATATATATATTTTATATATATATATAATATATATATATATTTATTATATATATATATATATATATATATATATATATATATAGAGAGAGAGAGAGAGAGAAAGAGAGAGAATGAGAGGTAAAAGAGTAAGTGAGTGTGTGTGCTTGTGTGTGTATGTGTGTTTTAAAGGATATGTGTTAATATTCTCAAATTTAGTGATATGTAGGTGAATATGACATGGGATACATGGTGTCAAAGGGTGTATGAATGCATGTGTGTAAAAGGTTATAGGTTAACTCAGTTTATAGAAATGCATACATACATACTTACATTGCATACATGCATACATATATATCATATATACATACTTGCATTCATTCATGCACCTATACATACATACATACATATTTGAATACGTTATATACTTGCATACATTATATTCATATATGCATACTCTACATTATATTACATTCATTCCTGTATACATGCATAGATATAATATATGCATACAAACTCATATATTTAACTCAAAATATATGTGAATACATACATTACATTACCTTAACACACACACACACACACACACACACACACACACACACATATATATATATATATATATATATATATATATATATATATATATATATATATATATATATATATATATATATATATATATATATATATATATATATATTATTCATTCATATCCCATATATATGCATACTTCAGTTCAGACATTATATCCATTCACATATCATTAAGTTGCATACATATACTTATTTTCATTACATACATGTCATTCATGCATATTACATACTTACATGCATCTATACATTATATATATTGTATACAACACGTAAAAATAGAAGAGAGAAAAAAAAGAAAAAAAAACTGAAATGGAAAGGGAAGGGAAGGAAAAATGTAAGGAAAAGAAAAAACAGTGGACATATACATGCTTGCATCATATATTCTACATTACCATACATGCTATAATTATATATTGCATTACATTATGTATACATTATGCATTCATATCTATCATTACATGTATACCTTGCATTCATATCTAGCATTCATTATATACTTTCATGCATACATTGTATATCATTCTTTCATTCATGCATTTATGTATTACATACATACATTACATTGATTGCATTCCTACATGCTTGCATTCAACCATATATATATATTAATGTAAAGAGGATACATATCATATATATATCATTTTAAAATCTAACATATCATGCATTACATACTCTACATTCATTTAGTATCCATACTACATAGGCTCATAGGTTACACAAAATGTCTATGTCGTATAGTCACTCTTCTACTTAAAACTAATACTGTACCGATTGGGCCTTCACTAAATTCTAGGATTAAAGTATGTCGTAGTCCTTCGTGTTAGCTTTTTGAAACTTCAAACGGATCGCATTTTCGTGTCTGAAAGCTCCCGAAATTGCGAAAATACCCGAACGCTTCTGTCTTTCGGACAATTGACACTCAAATAATTTTACAAAAAGTTCCAGAAAGATTTTGGCTTATTAAAATATATATTTGGAAAGCTAATTTCGATATGATTCTTTTAAAAAAACGGAAGATTAAACGGAGTTCTAAGCTAAAAGTTATGACATTTCTAAGTTGCTTTGGTTAATAAAAATGTGGATGAATATTATGACGAATTTGAGTTGTTTTGGACAAAAGAAACACATGTAGGCCAAAATACTTGGATACCAACATAGGTATCCAAATGAAACTCATTCTAACCATCCTAACTAAGATCAATCCACTCTCTAACCATTCTAAAACTGAATTTAAATATCTATTTAACTATTATCATACATACATACACATGGGGTGTCCTAATTTGGGATATATTAAGTAGGACACAAGACACATATCTAAAATCCTCAAGAAAGCTCCAAATGGCCTCAAATTTGAATCTAAAGGGAACACATGAATGAGGATGGATCCTACGGATTCAAAACTAATTTATATGCAAAGAAAATCGATTTAGAGGATGGGTTTTACCTATTGGGAGTGGAATCCCCATGAAATCCTTTAGGACACGGCTCCGATATGAAGATCCCTCAAAGTGGACACTCCTCCTTGCACTTCTCTTCCAATCCTTGGTAGCACCCTTCCCTTGGAGAATGAGAATGATTGAGGGAAGGTTTGGTGAAGGAATGATTTGATTTGGAGATCAAATCAAGGGGAAGGCTCTCTAAAATTAGGGAAGAACAAAAGAAAAATAAAAGAGGCAAGATTGTAATGAATGAAATGAATCATTCTCCCCTAAAAGTGGCTGCCATAAAGAGTCCATTAAGGCTAATAGGAAATGTCCTAATTGCCCCTCTCTAGTCTCATATGGTTAAGTCTATACTAGGTTCAAGTTTGGGGTCAAAAGGATCTAGTTTTGAGTCTCTAACTTAACTATTCTAACATGATAAAAATTAGTCTAACTAACTTAAATGTTGGATTTTGTGCGCCATGCTTAACTTAATATTGGATCACATCTAGAGTTTAAGCTACCCGGGTCACAATACAAGTCGGAACGAGACGAAACTCAAACCCGACTAAACAAATCCAATAAAAACAATATTAAAAATATAAAATTTTCCCAAAATATTAAAATATGAAAAATGACCAAAATCATAATACATCAATTTAAATATTATTAAAATAATCTAAAATTTACCAATTAATCAAAATCCTAAATAATTCAAAAGTCACAAAATGACCAAAATACCCTTAACCTAAAAAGTTGTAAATAGTCATTCTAATCACATGGTTAGGTCCACATGGTCATGGTTAGTCTCTAGGCTCAACAGTTCTAGGGTTCACTAGCTAACACATCAAAATTATAATCACCAATTTAAATAGTATTAAATTAATTAAAATTCCCATAAATCATAAATCCTATTATTAAATAATAAACTTTTACAAAAGTTCAAAATTACTCTCATTTTAGAAAAGTGGGTGTTACAAAATACGATATCAATAGCATTCATCAATGCATATTTCCGGTCGGTGACAAAAACAGCGGCTCTCTCTGTCCAGTGTAAAGTGACTTCAACTTTTCCAAAGCCCATGTATAGTCCTCTACTGTTTCGTTCTTCAAGAAACAAAAGGCAACTGAAAATTTTTTACTGGTAGAAGTGAACCCGACAATATGAAAAAGCGGCATCTTGAATTTATTAGTCTTGTACGTGCAATCAACAACCAAGACATCGGCGAAGGACCGTGCCAATTGTGTGCAATCCGGATGGGACCAAAACATAGAAATGACTTCATTGCTCTGCGAAAGTCTTCTATGGTATTCCATGTAATGATTTTCGGCAAGTACCTTCAACACTTGCTGCATCGCCATTCTTCCTTTTTAGAGTATTTGTTCTCGACCTAGCTAGTGCATTGTATATTGTCCTAACTGGACTTGTTCTTATCATTCTTCTCACGCAGCACGGAATAAATTTCTTTAGGACCAACTCCGGAAGTTGAAATTTTTTTAACTAACTTTTTTCATCGTCGTTCAATCTTCCAGCGTAGGGATGACCAACAAGCGTGTCCGACACAGGATGATTGTGCATCCCATTTGTAAAAACCCTAAATTTCTACTATTTTTTTATTATTAAATTTGGTATCGATTAAAAATTTTGTATTGTACGTCGCGTAGTCGTACTATACGTCGCGCACGACCTTTTATTCTTTTTCGAATTTGCTCGACGAGTGCGATTATGTGCGAGCGTACACAATTTAGAAAAATATTTTTCTATTGTTTCAAAGTAATATAGATAATAATTATTTCTAGCTATCATTTTTAAGTTTATGATTTTAATTATGAAAAATCTTTCAGTTATACAGTTATAATAATAAATAATTTTTAGTATAAAATGGTATATTAGAAAAGTATATCTATGTAAATATTATTTGTACAAACATATATTTTTCATAATTATTTATTAGTTTATTTTAAATAAATAGTGTATTTTTGAAATTATTATTATAGCATTTTTAGAAAATATATTTTGAAATTATCGTACCAATTTAAATTTTGATTTGATTTATGGATATACTTTAAATAGTAAATTAATATCTATATTTGGAGTTTGAGTTATCTTAATTGATTTTAAAATAAAGGATAGAATTTAAATTAGATTTAAATTGGATTTGTATTGGATTTGGATTTGATTTCATTGTTTTAAATTAAGTAGAGAATTATCTACTTTGGGTTTTAAATATTCCTAATCCTATCCAAATGGGAATTCCCACATCCTATAAATAGGCAGATACTCCTCCATTATTTTTTTCCACAATTCATCTCCCACAAATTTTCTCCATAAATCTACGTGCATCGTGTCTGTGTCCATTTAAATTCTTAATCCATATTTTTTACATTTACAAATTCTTTTCCCGCGGTGTCGACATCCCCGACACAGCAAAATTCCCCAACCCAGACACGTTCCCAAACCTCTAACCTAATACCCTAATCCCAAATTCGCCATGGCTACGTCGAGCTTCCTTCGACCACCCCCGGCCAAACCCTCCGGTCACCACCAGCCCCTCTCTGGGCCGTTAGACTGAACCCTTCGACCCCAGCTAACACCACATCACCACCTCGGCATCCACCCCATGTCCGATCAACCACCACCCAAATCCCCATTTGCCCCGACCACTGCAGCACCATCGCTCGACACAACCCCCGTCGCCGACCAGCGTCGCCTCCTCTCTCCGTTGACCATAACTCCCATACCGGCTTCCCCTGGCCAGCGCCACACCATCGCCACTAGTTCTCCTCCTACGCCTCCAAGACCAAGACACAGCCACGACCACAATAAACTACCGCCACTCCGGCCATCGTCGGTCGGCCGCGCCCAAAAGGAAAAGGAAGCCCAAAACCTAAAATGTACAAACAACAGGCACCACCACCGTTACTAACCTAACCCAATGCCGCCCCGTCCCGCCACGTCCAGCCGCTACTCTCTCCACAGCCCTCGCCTCCGAGCTCCGTCCGACGATCCGTCGCCTCCCTCGACCAGATCGTCGCCCGTCCAGCGCATCACCTCTCCGCCCGCTTTCAAACCCTCCACCGCCTATCGCAGCTCCCGACCCCGATCTCCCTTCGCCATAGCCGCCGTTCCTGCCGCCTCCGCGAGCAGCCTCCGCCGCCGCGCTCTGGGCTGCCGGCAACTTTCCCGAGCGTCGCCCGCGTCCTCACTCTCCGCCTTGAGAACTCCGCTCTCCTCCTTCCCATCCTCTCGCCTCTCCTTCCGCCCGCTCCGCCGGAGACGCACCGCCGAAATCGCTACTGCCCTGGCCTCCCTCTCCTCAACCCCGTCGAGTCCGTCTGGCCGCGAGCTCCGTCCGGCGCGAACCCCTCTCCGTCGGATCTCGCGTCTGCTCCGCCTGAGCGCTCGCCGTTCGCCCTAGCCTCCGCCCCCTGCTTCCTCTCCTCCGCCGCCTTCTTCCCTTTCCGCCGGCCAGAAAGCCTCGTCCCGCTCTCGCCGCGACTTCTCACTCACTCTCTTCTCCTCTCTCTCTCTCTCTTTTCCTTTCTTTTCACTTTCTATTAGGAACAACAGCAGTCGATGCAGTAGATATTTGTTTATTTGATTTTTATTATTTATTTTATAATTATTTAATTATTTTTTTACTATTTGATTCTGGTGTTTTTTGTTGGGCATCTATTATTATTATCATCTTTATTATTATTATTAATAATATTATTATTATCATTATCATTATCATTATCATTATCATTATCATTATCATTATCATTATCATTATCATTATCATTATTATTATTAACATTAGTTTATTTTCTATTACTGTCATTATTATTACTTATTTTTATTAGTACTATTCATATTCTATTATTGGTTAAAATATTTATAAATTATATTTCCAAAAAATTTGGTAAAAAAAGTGGTTTAAGATCCACATATTTTCAAAGTTAGTTTTAACACTAGAATATTCTTCTAGATTATATGTGCTACCTAAATATATATATATTGACAAAGTTATAGTTTTTGATATAAATATTTAGTGATATTTTTATTTTTTTTAAATTGTGAAATATAGAATTTTACCTAAAGTTATATTTTTAGAGTTTTGCCTTAAAAACGACTTTCGATTTTTGGTATTTAATTGAAAGCATATTTTGACTAATAATGTATAATTCGAGTATTATAAAATATTTTTCTAAAACCAAATATATTAATTGATTTCCTACTGTTTTTCTCCATCCCGTGATTCGACCCATCCTTCCTATTCCTTTACCAATTCTCTACTACCTTATGTCCACCCTAACTAAATTGACCATTCTGGACCCGATGCACCGGTCTGTACCACCAACAGAGGTCTCCTTGTGTAGTTGTTACACCAAAGTCGCAGTTCATGCCACCATGATTATCGCAGTACACCAGGCATACTACCAGATAAGACACCTTGCCATTTGTTGTTTATTTATTTTAGCTCATATTTCATGCATTGCTTATTTTTTTTATGCAAAATAAACTATGATACATGGCATAACCTGTTAGAACTTACTGTTCGTTTATATTTCCTGCTATGTATTATTTTTCTTACACATTAAACCTAGATTTAAGGGACCACCTTGTGCGTTGCATTCATTGGTCTTGACACGTTGTACCACGAAGTTGTGTGTCGCATGTAGAACACGAAAGTGCGTGATTGGCTGGCCACCAGCACGTACAAGCCGTGCGATAGGAATAACCACTAATAGAGATTGCATGCTAGTTTGACTTAGCGGTTATAGTGGTTTTGTGTTGTGGATACAACACAGTAGGCATTGGACAGTGTGGACAATTCCTTAGCGTATGGGCTTCGATGCACTTTTTCTTGTGACCCGGACTCTCCGCTGGAGATACGGGGTTGATGACCCAATATTACTGACGGCCACTGACAATTCTGCGGAACGTCATGCTCTTACTGATGGGGCCTCTAGTGCCCAAGGGGGGACTATGCCGATCCTATTCAGCCAGGGTCCATGCGTAGGAAGGATTGTTCTTAACTACATTTCACTTAGACCGGATAGGCACCCTTATCCGTTAGGTACGAGTACTTTTAGTTTGGGTACTTGTATCTGACCGTGGCTTTGAACAATAACTTGTTGCGGATTAGTTTGTCACATCTTGTCCTTGTTTGGTTGTAGGTGTGACTTACTACTTCGATGAGAAGGTATTGAACCTTGTTGGGGTCAGGATACCATATTAGATTCATGGCATGGAAAGATACGTCACCGTGAATTAGTTTACCATCTCCTGTCCTTGTTTGGTTGGGGGGATGGTACGCTCGTTCAGTAGGTGCGTATTGGACCATGTTATAAATCGATTGACTTATTTATTTGAACAATACTTATTCAGTTCATATGGCATGATATTATGTGTCTTGTTACGTCCCTCTGAGGACCTGGTTATCTCTCCACGTGTGTGCTCTTGTCTTTCCTAGGTGTTCTAGCTCTAGCCGTGATCATTGCTTCTTCTACGAGGATGATTGCACTTGGATCGTCTTCGCTTCGCTCGCCAAAATCATTCTTTGTATATCATGTATTTCTTTTCATAGTTGGTAGTGGATTTGTCTCCGCCCAACTATATGTACCAATGACAATTCATAGTTGATTATATGATATCTTTTATTCATTATTTTGTGTGGATGAGATTAGTTATGGTTCTAATGCATTTTACAGCTTATGTATCCATACGAGGCCTATGTACTTCGTATGAATACAGTTGGCATGTCTACGTTCCTAGTTCTACGTATTTTGGGACTAGGGCGTTACACCATTCCTCACCATAACTGTCCACTTCTCGTCATTTTTGTACCCCAACACTAACTTGAATGGACAACCACATTTTCTTGTCCCTGCCGCTTTCTTCTGAGATTTTATTAGGAGAAGTTCATCTTTTTTACGATGATCCCTATACTGCCCACCTCTTTCACAAACAAGATCTACAGTTTTTTGATTCGGCCGGTGCCGTAACGACCTTGAAATGACAAGGATTGTGTTCGATCGTCTTCCAACTTCTCTGCACCATTCTAATGCTTCGTCGTATGTGAAACCCGTAATTTCAGATAATTATTATTAATTGTTAATTTAGGAATTTGCATTTTTAGAAAATTATTAAAACTGGAAAATTTTATCGAAACATGTAATTTTTCCAATTAAATTAATATTATGTTATTTAGATTAAAATTATTATTTTTCTGGACTTTTGATTGTCAGGCCCAGACCCGAACCCAAAAATAGTTTTAAATTAAATTTTAGAGTTTAAGTCAAAACTTGTAAAATTTTGTTTTATAAATTATTATTAATAAAAAATCATATTTTAGAAAATATTTAATCCTGGATTTTCGAAGGTTGGGCTTGACCAGTTCCGAGCCTGACTTAAACCTGACTCGAACCTATAATTCGTTTTTCTAAAATTTGTTATTAAAAAAATGTGTGAAAAGAAAAGAAAAGAAAAGAAAACTATTAGCATTTTATTTTCTTAAAGAAAAGATATTTTTTTAGAAAACATTTATAACCATTATAATTCTTTAATCTCAAAACCTTATCTCTCTCTCTCGTTCTGGACAAAACTCTTCATTTTCGAAACCTCTCGTCGACTCATCCCCTCCCCTTCCGAAACCGACCACCCCCTTCGGTTTTCCGTAACCCCCAGCCCTATCCTATTTAAGCTCTTCTCCACCTCCATACTCATTCACTATCACCATCAATTTCCAAAACCCCCTCCAGAGCCAAGCCGTCGGCCCCGATCCCTGCCGAGCTCCGGCAAATTCCCGACCGCCGGCCCCTTCCCGACGCGGCTCAGCCCTCCAGACCGACCCCTCGCCGCCGATCTCCGCGAACCCAGGCGTCGCCCCGACCCGAAGGTTTTCCGGTGCTGACCCCGCCGGATCCGCCCCTAGGCGCCGTTTCCGGTCTGGCGCCCCGATCCGACCACTAGGCGTAGCCGTGCTCCGTCGACCAGCCCGTCCCGGCTTTCCGCCGAGCTCGGCGTGACCCAGACCCGGCGTACCCTCCGTCCTAGCCAGCGCTCCTTTTTTTTCGCAGCGACGCTGCTGTTCTTGGCGGTTCCGAGCGACTCTGCCCCACTCGGTCAGCGTGCCCGACCCAGATCTGTGGTTTATTACTGTCCGCGAGCGCTGAACGTTCCGAGTCCGAGGCATCACTTCGGATTCTGTCGATTTTGGTAACTTCTGGATAGTCCCATAGTTCCTCTTTGTCTGTGATGAAAAAGTGGTCCACCGATTCCTTCAGGAATTTGGATTTTTGGTTACGTTTCAATTACGTTACCATTTCGATTTTCTGAAGTTTCTTCGGAATTGGTATGCTGTTGGTTTTGTTTCTGTGATCTTTTCGATTTCGGAATTTTCGACTCTTTCGGAAACATTTCTGTGATTATAGATTTATATATAGATTATTTTGGTTCTGTGATTTTCTTGGAATTTCCGAGAATTATTTCGGAAGGGATTCTGTTAGTTTTCGATATTACTTCGGGAATTCCGATATCATTTTAGGACTTCGAATTTATTTCGGAAAATAGTTTTGTGGTTATATTGGGGTATCCCTGGTTTGGGATTTATTTTACAGGAAAATCGGCGCGTTTCCCAGTTTTTGGGTTGACCAAAAATAGAGGAAATGCTGCCGGATTTTGTCACTACCACTTTTCTAGCTTGGGGGTATTTTGGTCATTTTTGAAATTTTGTGAATTATTTAGAATTATTATTTATTATTTGGACTTATTATAATTAATATGATTTTTGGTGATTTTTGGTGATTTTTAGGAGAATTGATTTTGGGCCTATAGTGGACTTTGACTTGTGTTGACTAGAAGACTAACCTAGTGACTAACCTAGGTTATGGCCACTTAGTTAAGTTAAGTAACCTTGGTTGGACCTAATTTAATGAGGTTTAAGTCATTGGAACTAGGTAGGGGTGATTTGGAGTTGTGTAGGCTAATATGGCTTATGACTACATAAGTCATGATTAAAGACTTAGGCTAATTAGCCCATAGGCCCACACCATGAACCAACCCTAACCCTAATCAGCCCATTGCAGCCACTATTGACCCATCACATCCTATTTAATGTCTCCCAAAGTTAGGGCTAGCCTCTCCCTTAGGAATTTATTGCAAGAGAAAAAAGAGGTGAGCTCCCATCTTTAGAAATTCATCATAAATCCATTTTTATTCCTTTTTAACCCAAACAAATTGCATTGGGTTCTAAATTCTACCTACTTTCTGTTGGTAATTAATAATCTCAGATTTGGAGAGATTTGGAGGAGTTCCACCATTGGGAAGAACCCCACTCTTTGAGCTTTTTGGGAGGATTTGATACATAGAGGTAATTCTCTAATTTCACCATGGAATTCTGATTTAATTGCATGTATAGGGAGCCCTAGACCTAACCTAACTATAGGAATAGGAATCCCTAGGGTTTCGTGTCGTTTCGTGTCCTAACAGGACACGTATCTGAGTCCTTTGATAAGTGTTTGTGTTAATGCCTCTATAGGACTTTCTGTGTTGATTTCGAATTGTAAATAAATGGAAAATCGTGTTTTGATGTCGCTTATCCATTTCTGATGCTCTGTGGTGATTTCGTGTTTGTGTCGTGTCTGTAGGACACTCGTGCACACGCCCTCGTGCACACGCGCGCGTGGGCTACAGTATTCCCCTGCATATCGGGGTCTCCTGTGGACACGACACGAACTGGTTTGACACGAAATTTTGTGGGTGGCTAGGGGCATCGTCTGCCACCCCACATACAAAATTTCACGACCTCTCATGGTCGGGTTGGTGAGATATCGACCACGTACTGGGTAAACACTGTTCTGTGCACTGTCACATTTTAGCCACTGACACGCAGTTGTAGTTCAGGACACGACACGTTTTGACACAATGCAGACACTTGGACACAAAGATCTATACCTAGGCTAGTTAGGGACACGACCACGAGTCCCCATTTGTGTCGTGTCGTGTGCACGACACTCGTGCACACGTGCACGAGCCTGTGTACACCGCACAGTGTGTTGTGCACTGTTTTCATGATTTCTTCTGTTGGACACGTTTGTGTCCTATTTCTGGGACACAAACACACCCTATGACACGTGTACATGCTATATATTCATTACCAACCACTAATTACCCATATTAGTTTGTTTATGTGCATCATTTTCCAATTTCCCCATTTTTCTGAAACTTAGGTATTCACAGTTTTCCAGTTTTCAAATTTTTGTAAGATTTGAACTTTGGCATCATTTTAACCTATTTCTATACTGTTAATTGTAGGGTTTAGGACCTAAATGAGTGTACCTACATGTTTGCTAATAGTGTGTCAAATTTGAACTGATTTTGTGGTCTTTTGGCTTTGTTTTGGGTTAATTTCTGATAACTATCAAAACTGGGAAAGAAAGGTAAATGTTTTGGTTTTGCATTGGTTTTGTTTTGGTTTCCTTTTATTTCCTGTGACTGAAAACTGAGCTGTTAGCCCTACACACTGTTTTGTACTTTCCTTTTTCCCCCCCCCCCACACACACACACTATGCTTTCATGTGTTCCTATCACTCACAGTTCATAATTTACTGTTTTCCTCTCTATTTTCCTGCCACTTAAGTTCCTGCCACATGTTTCCTGCACTTCACACAGCCACACACACTATCTTCTCTTAATTGTTCACTATTTCATATTTCCTGCACTTTAGTTTTACACACACTGTCATATTGTATTACACCCTTCACTGTTAGACTTTCCTGAGCACACTAATTCTCTTAACTGATTTCCTGCACCTTAGTCACACACACACATGCTCTTTCTCTCTATGTTCATATCTATGTATATATTATATATATGAACATAATACATGTATGTATATATGCTATGTGTAAACCTATTTATGTATGATAATCACATAAGTAAGTATTGTATAAACTATATAGGTGGCTTACACATGAGTATATATGAATTTAGTCTACATACCTATATGTATACATATATGTGATTTTGTAAGTGAGTGTGATATGTGTATATAGCCTATGACCTATATATGAGTCTGCTTGACCTAGTTTAGCCTAGTATAGACTAATGTAGACTAGTTTGACCATAGTTGACCTAGTTTGACTTCTAGGGTTGACCAAAGTTGACCAAGAGTTGACTTTGGCCTAGATTGACTTAGAATCATGTAGAATGCATAGTAGGACTCCATTTCACTATTCTGGACTTGTTGTGACTTGTGCTGTTCTGTTTAGGAGCCAGACACCACTCCTTGGATAGTACGATTCATATCGGACACTCAGATACATGCGAGTACATTCTCTGATCATTTCATATCCTGCTTAGAATTATTTCCTGCAGTAGATTACTTTACTTGTACTGTCACGTTGGTCACACGGATTGGTACTATATGGATCCTTTCTTGAGATGTTATCCTTAGGGAGCATCGGGTACTCTATGTTCTGTGCGTTTCACTTTCATAGCGTATCATATGCTTCTTGGTTCTTTGATCACTTACGACATGTACCCTCATGATCGTAGAGTCTTCCTGGAATCTTACACTATTGGGTTACCCCCAGAATCCCCATCTTTATGGGACTTACACTGTTGGGTTACTCCCAGAATCCCCATCTTTATGGGACTTACACTGTTGGGTTACCCCCAGAATCCCCATTTTTATGGGACTACTATGTATCACCTTCGGGGTCTACCACCCTTCGGGGGCTTATCACCTTCGGGGTCTATCACCTTCGGGGTCTGTTACATAGTATCATATAACATAACCTGGCTGGATCCTTGTGTATTGATCGGGGGTACGGAAGAGTATTACATGTTCATATTGTACTCTGACTCACTAGTCACTGCTAGTTCTCTATGTATAGTAGATATTCTATTACAGCTCTTCCTGATTACATACTGTTTTTTCTTTCAGTACCTGTATCTTACTTTACTGCATGTTCATATTTTCTAACCTGCTATGAATTGTTGAGATGTACTGTGCTCGCTCCTGTCCTGACTGGACCTGTTGAAAATATTACAGAGGACGAGGAGGAGGCTGGCTTGGACACCTACTACGGGACAGCCCTAGATGACACCTGTGAGCTGGACCCTCAGGAGGATCCAGCAGTAGCTGAGGACTTTCCCCCGACTGCCTAGACTAGATAGTTAGGCTTTTATCTATTTGTAGTTGGATCATGTTTTAGCTAGACTCTTTTTGGAGATCAGTTTGTATATTCTTTCATACTGTAGCTGAGTTTGTTTACTCTGGATATTGTTGGGATTATCTTAGACTATTTCATCTCTTTATTCTCTTGAGTTCTATTTCATATCGTGTTATCTCTTCCTTAGCTGTGATTGAGTTTGTTATTACTATGTTGCCCCGTTCGGGGTGTATAAACTGCTTAGAGATAAACTGTTAGATGTTGAGACCTAGGACAGCGTTCTACCGCCGACACTGCGGCGTAGGCTGGACGTATTCACGTCTCGTGCCCTTACTCTAGGGTGCGGGTCGTGACACGTTTTTAGTGGTGGCCCATGCAGGTCTAGACTATAAGTGTAGTGGTGCTCGAACTAGAGTATCACTGCAGCCTGCTATAGGATATAGGACATTAATTTTAAGATACTCAATCACTTTAGAAAAATTTCTTTTATTGCCATCTAAATCCTTTTGTCAGCTAATCCTTTGAATTATAATTGTCCGCCTTTGTTATTTCGCTTCTTTCTCAGAAATTGATACTCTTATTTGTCTATCTTCAGGATGGTAGAGACTCGATCATAGCGTGCCGTTCCTGAGGATGCTATAGAGGGGACTGCTACCTCTCAGCCAGCACGGCGAGGCCAGGAGACTGCAGCTCTCGCCACCTCAGCTCGTGTGGAGACCTCGGCAGCCGCAGCAGGGGACATACACCCACCGGCTCGGAGGCAGGACCCGGTTATCCCAGAGGATCCTTACCAGCAGCCACCTCCAGGGACGATAGACGCAGTGCAGCTGCTAGCCTTCTTCAGGCAGTACATAGAGGGTCAGCAGGGACAGCAGCAGAGGCAGACGGCAGAGCTCACTCGAGGCATTGAGCTGGCAGTGACAGCAGTAGAGAGAGTAGTTGCTCAGCCAGCAGCAGTCCAGCAGCCGCACCAGCCCCAGGAGAAAGGCATCCAAGACTTCCAAAAGATGTACCCGAGGGACTTTCGCGGGACAGAGGGGATCCTGTATGGCGATGAGTGGATCGAGCATATGGAGGAGATCTTCAGGCTGGCTGAGATTTCGACGAGGATCCAGATAGAGGCAGCGGCCAGCATGATGCAGGATCTGGCTCGGACATGGTACCAGACCGACCCGAGGGTCGGCACAGCAGGACAGACTTGGGCAGCATTCAAGAAGCTGTTCAAGGAGAAGTTCTTTCCAGAGGCAGCGCTGGGAGCCCTCGAGACTCAGTTCGAGGCCCTAGTCCAGGGGAGTAAGTCTGTGGAGGAGTATGCAGGAGAGTTCTGCCGCCTGGGCAGATTTGTAGAGGATTTGTCGGAGGCGACGAAGGCCCGGAGGTTCCGGAAGGGCTTGGTAAAGGAGGTCAAGTCCTATACCAAGAACGCCCACGGTACTACATTTGAGGAGATACTGGTGGACGCACTAGCTGCAGAGGATGATCTTGAGCTTAGGCTCAAGAAGGGGCGAGACTCCCAGGGAGGCAGCAGTAGCGGAGGCCCGGCCAAGAGGCCGCACTTTCAGCAGCAGCACCACCAGCAGCAGAGGTTCCAGACGCAGCAGTTTCAGCAGCCGAGGCACCAGCCAGTGCAGCATCAGCAGCAGCCGAGGCAGCACCAGCAGGGCCAGAGGCAGGTTACCGTTTGTACCTACTGTAGGAAGCCCGGGCATGTTGCCAATGAGTGCAGGAAGAGGCTGGGACAGTGCCTTGTGTGTGGTTCAGCAGACCACCAGATGAGGGAGTGCCGTACAGGACGAGCAGCTCCGGCAGGAGGAGCAGGAGCCAGAGCTCCAGTGGGCCAGCAGCGGGGACCAGCCATGTCGACTCAGCAGCAGAGGTTTGTCCAGCACCAGCAACAGGCCAGGGGAGGCCACCAGGGGCGACCTTTTGCCATGGCAGCAGGAGAGGCTGAGGTGACTGGGGAGCTGATTGCAGGTTCGATTCTTCTTGACTCCAGTCCAGCTTTTGCATTGTTTGATTCCGGTGCATCGTATAGCTTCATTTCAGTATCTTTTGCGATTAGACACGGTATCATAGCTGAATCGTTGCCTAGGACTTACAAGATCACGACCGGGGGTGGCATTATCCTCGTGCGTGATGTTTGTAAGGGTCGGAGAGTAGTTTTGGGAGGCCGTGAGTTGGGGGTGAGCCTGCTCGTAATGCCATTGCCGAACTACGATATAGTACTAGGCATAGATTGGTTGAGCAGGCACCACGCCAGCATTGATTACAGAGGGGGTAGAGTTCTGTTCAGAGCGTCGGGGGAGCCAGAGTTCGAGTACTCCAGACGTCAGGCAGAGCAGAGCAGCGGAGTCTTCTGTGGAGTCTCGGTCGAGGAGCAGACGATTCCACACCCCTTGATAGCAGAGTACATGGATGTTTTCCCAGAGGAGTTACCGGGACTGCCACCAGACAGGGACATAAAGTTCTCGATAGACTTGGTTCCAGGAGCGGAACCCATCTCTCAGCATGTCTATCGGGTGAACAACAGCGAGCTGGTGGAGCTGAAGAAGCAGGTGGATGAGCTACAGGACAAGGGCTTCATCCGCTCGAGTTCGTCGCCATGGGGTGCACCAGTGTTGTTTGTGCCGAAGAAGGATGGGTCAGTACGCATGTGTATTGACTATAGGGCACTCAACAACCTCACGATCAAGAACAAATACCCACTGCCGCGGATCGATGATCTATTTGACCAGTTGAGCGGAGCTCGGGTATTTTCCAAGATTGATCTGAGGTCGGGATATCACCAGGTGAAGGTAAAGGGGGATGATATTCCCAAGACCGCTTTCAGGACGCGGTACGGGCAGTTTGAGTTTTTGGTTATGCCGTTTGGGCTAACCAATGCACCAGCAGTGTTTATGAACCTTATGAAGAAGGTGTTCCACCAGTATCTGGATCAGTTTGTGGTGGTATTCATAGACGATATCTTGATATATTCTAAGACTGAGGAGGAGCACGAGGAGCATCTGCGGATAGTGCTGGAGATTCTCAGGAAGGAGCAGCTTTATGGAAAACTCTCCAAGTGTGAGTTTTTCTTGGACCGGGTGGACTTCTTGGGGCACGTTATGACTGGAGATGGTATCTCAGTTGACCCTAAGAAGATTGTAGCAGTTGAGGCATGGGCAGCACCGACTTCAGTTGCAGAGATCAGGAGTTTCCTGGGGCTGGCAGGATATTACCGGAGATTTGTGCAGGATTTCTCCCGGGTTGCAGAGCCGTTGACACGGTTGACCCGGAAGGACACTGAGTATGTTTGGTCAGAGGAGTGTCAGGCAGCTTTTGATGAGTTGAAGAAGCGGCTGACGACAGCTCCGATTCTGACATTGCCTTCAGGATCAGGTGGTTTCACTATTTATAGTGATGCTTCAGGGAAGGGGCTGGGTTGTGTGTTACAGCAGCACGGGAAGGTGATTGCCTATGCTTCCAGGCAATTGCGTCCCCATGAGAAGAACTACCCTACCCACGACCTGGAGCTGGCAGTAGTAATTTTTGCTCTGAAGCTGTGGAAGCATTATCTGTATGGTGAGAGGGTGGAGATCTTTACAGATCACAAGAGCCTAAAATATGTGTTCACTCAGAAGGAGTTGAACATGAGGCAGCGCAGATGGTTGGAGTTGATGAAGGACTTCGACATTGCACTGCAGTATCATCCGGAGAAGGCCAACGTGGTTGCCGATGCCTTGAGTAGGTATCCGACAGCCATGTGTTTGACCATGGATCGGCATTTGCTTGCCGACTTGGAGAGCCTTGGGATTGAGGTGATCGTGCCTGGAGTGCAGATGCAGCTATGGGGGATACAGATTCAGTCAGATTTGATAGACAAGATCAAGGCGGCCCAGTTCGAGGATGTGGCTTTTCAGAGTATCAGAGAGCAGATCAGTATAGGAGTGGGAGATCCTGAGTTCTCACTTGCTGAGGATGGTGCCCTGAGGCACGGTGCCAGGTTATGTGTGCCTAGCGGGGAGCTCAGAGAGCAGGTTATGCAGGAGGCCCACAGATCTCAGTACTCTATACACCCGGGTGCCAACAAGATGTACCGAGATCTACGGGAGCATGTTTGGTGGTCAGGAATGAAGCGGGAGGTGTCCCACTTCGTAGCTAGGTGCTTGGTCTGTCAGCAGGTCAAGGCAGAGAGACAGAGGCCCGGTGGATTGTTGCAGCCGCTGCCCATTCCCGAGTGGAAATAGGAGCATATCACGATGGACTTCGTTTCAGGATTGTCGCGTACTCCAGGAGGAAAAGACGCGATTTGGGTCATCGTGGACAGGTTGACCAAATCGGCCCACTTCTTGCCATTCAAGGTGGGTACGTCTACAGAGAGACTGGCAGAGATGTACATGAGACAGATAGTCAGGATCCACGGAGTTCCGGTCAGCATCGTCTCAGATCGGGATAGCCGTTTTACTTCCCATTTCTGGAGGAGTCTGCAGACCAGCTTGGGCACTCAGCTCAAGTTTAGTACTGCATACCACCCCCAGACGGACGGACAGTCGGAGCGGACTATTCAGACTCTTGAGGATATGCTGCGGACGTGCGTCCTAGACTTTGGAGGTTCCTGGAAGGATTATCTTCATCTGGTGGAGTTTGCATACAACAATAGCTTCCAGGCCAGCATTGAGATGACACCTTTCGAGGCTCTGTATGGGCGTAGGTGCCGTACACCCTTATCCTGGGATGATGTTGGTGAGCGAGCTTTGCTGGGGCCAGAGATGATTGTGGATGCAGCCGAGAAGGTGAAGCTCATCAGGGACAGACTTCGCGTGGCGCAGGACAGACATCGGCACTGGACCGATAGCCACCGGAGGCCCTTGGAGTTTGAGGTACAGATTAGAGTAGGATTAGATTAGGTTATTTGTTTATGATTTGATCATGTTGTTTATTATTATTAATTGAGACCTTGCTTGTGATTAGGTCGGAGACCAGGTTTTCTTGAGGATATCTCCGACTCGTGGTACGATACGTTTTGGTGGAGGCGGGAAGCTTAGCCCGCGCTTCATCGGCCCTTTCGTTATCAGTGGGAGAGTCGGTGACGTGGCTTACAGGCTAGACTTGCCGCCTGCACTTGTGGGGGTCCACAACGTATTCCATGTATCACAGTTGAGACGGTATGTGGCTGACCCTAGCCATGTGCTCGATCATTCGGAGATTGAGGTGGGTCCTTCTCTCAGCTATCCAGAGCAGCCAGTGGAGATTCTGGATCGACGGGAGAAGGTTCTGAGGAACCAGGTGATACCTTGGTACGCGTCGCATGGAGGCATCATTCTCCAGGAGAGTCTACCTGGGAGCGGGAGGATGAGATGCGCGAGCGCTACCCTTATCTTTTTAGACCTTGAGGTATACTTTTCTATCCTTCTCAGCAGTTTAGTTTCGCCTTAAATTTCGAGGACGAAATTATTTTAAGGAGGGTAGATTTGTCACTACCACTTTTCTAGCTTGGGGGTATTTTGGTCATTTTTGAAATTTTATGAATTATTTAGAATTATTATTTATTATTTGGACTTATTATAATTAATATGATTTTTGGTGATTTTTGGTGATTTTTAGGAGAATTGATTTTGGGCCTATAGTGGACTTTGACTTGTGTTGACTAGAAGACTAACCTAGTGACTAACCTAGGTTATGGTCACTTAGTTAAGTTAAGTAACCTTGGTTGAACCTAATTTAATGAGGTTTAAGTCATTGGAACTAGGTAGGGGTGATTTGGAGTTGTGTAGGCTAATATGGCTTATGACTACATAAGTCATGATTAAAGACTTAGGCTAATTAGCCCATAGGCCCACACCATGAACCAACCCTAACCCTAATCAGCCCATGGCAGCCACTATTGACCCATCACATCCTATTTAATGTCTCCCAAAGTTAGGGCTAACCTCTCCCTTAGGAATTTATTGCAAGAGAAGAAAGAGGTGAGCTCCCATCTTTAGAAATTCATCATAAATCCATTTTTATTCCTTTTTAACCCAAACAATTTGCATTGGATTCTAAATTCTACCTACTTTCTGTTGGTAATTAATAATCTCAGATTTGGAGAGATTTGGAGGAGTTCCACCATTGGGAAGAACCCCACTCTTTGAGCTTTTTGGGAGGATTTGATACATAGAGGTAATTCTCTAATTTCACCATGGAATTCTGATTTAATTGCATGTATAGGGAGCCCTAGACCTAACCTAACTATAAGAATAGGAATCCCTAGGGTTTCGTGTCGTTTCATGTCCTAACAGGACACGTATCTGAGTCCTTTGGTAAGTGTTTGTGTTAATGCCTCTATGGGACTTTCTGTGTTAATTTCGAATTGTAAATGAATGGAAAATCGTGTTTTGATGTCGCTTATCCATTTCTGATGCTCTGTGGTGATTTCGTGTTTGTGTCGTGTCTGTAGGACACTCGTACACACGCCCTCGTGCACACGCGCGCGTGGGCTACAGTATTCCCCTGCATATCGGGGTCTCCTGTGGATACGACACGAACTGGTTTGACACGAAATTTTGTGGGTGGCTAGGGGCATCGTCTGCCACCCTACATACAAAATTTCACGACCTTTCGTGGTCGGGTTGGTGAGATATCGACCACGCACTGGGTAAATACTGTTCTGTGCACTGTCACATTTTAGCCACTGACACGCAGTTGTAGTTCAGGACATGACACGTTTTGACACAATGCAGACACTTGGACACAAAGACCTATACCTAGGCTAGTTGGGGACACGACCACGAGTCCCCATTTGTGTCGTGTCGTATGCACGACACTCGTGCACACGTGCACGAGCCTGTGTACACCGCACAGTGTGTTGTGCACTGTTTTCATGATTTCTTCTGTTGGACACGTTTGTGTCCTATTTCTGGGACACAAACACACCCTATGACACGTGTACATGCTATATATTCATTACCAACCACTAATTACCCATATTAGTTTGTTTATGTGCATCATTTTCCAATTTCCCCATTTTTCTGAAACTTAGGTATTCACAGTTTTCCAGTTTTCAAATTTTTGTAAGATTTGAACTTTGGCATCATTTTAACCTATTTCTATACTGTTAATTGTAGGGTTTAGGACCTAAATGAGTGTACCTACATGTTTGCTAATAGTGTGTCAAATTTGAACTGATTTTGTGGTCTTTTGGCTTTGTTTTGGGTTAATTTCTGATAACTATCAAAACTGGGAAAGAAAGGTAAATGTTTTGGTTTTGCATTGGTTTTGTTTTGGTTTTCTTTTATTTCCTGTGACTGAAAACTGAGCTGTTAGCCCTACACACTGTTTTGTACTTTCCTCTCCCCCCCCACACACACACTATGCTTTCATGTGTTCCTATCACTCACAGTTCATAATTCACTGTTTTCCTCTCTATTTTCCTGCCACTTAAGTTCCTGCCACATGTTTCCTGCACTTCACACAGCCACACACATTATCTTCTCTTAATTGTTCACTGTTTCATATTTTCTGCACTTTAGTTTTACACACACTGTCACATTGTATTACACCCTTCACTGTTAGACTTTCCTGAGTACACTAATTCTCTTAACTGATTTCCTGCACCTTAGTCACACACACACATGCTCTTTCTCTCTATGTTCATATCTATGTATATATTATATATATATGAACATAATACATGTATGTATATATGCTATGTGTAAACCTATTTATGTATGATAATCACATAAGTAAGTATTGTATAAACTATATAGGTGGCTTACACATGAGTATATATGAATTTAGTCTACATACCTATATGTATACATATATGTGATTTTGTAAGTGAGTGTGATATGTGTATATAGCCTATGACCTATATATGAGTCTGCTTGACCTAGTTTTGCCTAGTATAGACTAATGTAGACTATTTGACCATAGTTGACCTAGTTTGACTTTTAGGGTTGACCAAAGTTGACCAAGAGTTGACTTTGGCCTAGATTGACTTAGAATCATGTAGAATGCATAGTAGGACTCCATTTCACTATTCTGGACTTGTTGTGACTTGTGCTGTTCTGTTTAGGAGCCAGACACCACTCCTTGGACAGTACGATTCATATAGGACACTCAAATACAGGCGAGTACATTCTCTGATCATTTCATATCCTGCTTAGAATTATTTCCTGCAGTAGATTACTTTACTTGTACTGTCACGTTGGTCACACGGATTGGTACTATATGGATCCTTTCTTGAGATGTTATCCTTAGGGAGCATCGGGTACTCTATGTTCTGTGCGTTTCACTTTCATAGCGTATCATATGCTTTTTGGTTCTTTGATCACTTACGACATGTACCCTCATGATCGTAGAGTCTTCCTGGAATCTTACACTGTTAGATTACCCCCAGAATCCCCATCTTTATGGGACTTACACTGTTGGGTTACTCCCAGAATCCCCATCTTTATGGGACTTACACTGTTGGGTTACCCCCAGAATCCCCATTTTTATGGGACTACTATGTATCACCTTCGGGGTCTACCACCCTTCGGGGGCTTATCACCTTCGGGGTCTATCACCTTCGGGGTCTGTTACATAGCATCATATAACATAACCTGGCTGGATCCTTATGTATTGATCGGGGGTACGGGGGAGTATTACATGTTCATATTGTACTCTGACTCACTAGTCACTGCTAGTTCTCTATGTATAGTAGATATTCTATTACAGCTCTTCCTGATTACATACTGTTTTTTCTTTCAGTACCTGTATCTTACTTTACTGCATGTTCATATTTTCTAACCTGCTATGAATTGTTGAGATGTACTGTGCTCGCTCCTGTCCTGACTGGACCTGTTGAAAATATTACAGAGGACGAGGAGGAGGCTGGCCTGGACACCTACTACGGGACAGCCCTAGATGACACCTGTGAGCTGGACCCTCAGGAGGATCCAGCAGTAGCTGAGGACTTTCCCCCGACTGCCTAGACTAGATAGTTAGGCTTTTATCTATTTGTAGTTGGATCATGTTTTAGCTAGACTCTTTTTGGAGATCAGTTTGTATATTCTTTCATACTGTAGCTGAGTTTGTTTACTCTGGATATTGTTGGGATTATCTTAGACTATTTCATCTCTTTATTCTCTTGAGTTCTATTTCATATCGTGCTATCTCTTCCTTAGCTGTGATTGAGTTTGTTATTACTATGTTGCCCCGTTCGGGGTGTATAAACTGCTTAGAGATAAATTGTTAGATGTTGAGACCTAGGACAGCGTTCTACCGCCGACACTGCGGCGTAGGCTGGACGTATTCACGTCTCGTGCCCTTACTCTAGGGTGCGGGTCGTGACAGATTTTTTCGTAAATTCAATTATATTTTTAAAATGAATTTAAAATGGATTTCGGAATTTTATTTTATATTTGGATTTTGGACGACGACCGTATTGGTCAATGGGCCCCGACTTAATGCAAACGAAACCGGTTTCGTCCGGACGTTGTGGCATTAGCTATGAAAAATGACGATTGGACCAGTTCTGAGACTCAATAATAATTTATAATTCTTTATATTATTTATATTTAATTTTGTAGGCAGTTTACAGGACTAACGAATTTTCTCTTATTTTAATTCTTGGGAATGTAAGGGCATAAGCCTATTCTGGTTGTGGGATTGTAATAGCTTAAGTTTTATTTATGTTCTTTTATTTTCTGGATGATTTTGGTAATGGGAACGTAGTATAAAATAATAACTATTTATTGTATTTTTTCAAAAGAATATAATGATTAATGTTTTGTCACTTAGAAAAATTAAGTTGTAAATTTTTAAAATAGAAATTCATGTATTTCTCATTAAAAAGGAAAATCTTAGTTTTTATATTTATATAATTATAAAATACCACGTTTTTTTTCCAAATAAACCGATAAATACAATTTTCTCGAAATTAAATGTAAATTAATGTTTCTTAATTGCAAACGCATTAATAAATAAACGTTTTGTTTGTGTTAGCGTAATCAAAAGATTAAAATTTACTAAGGCAAAACTTAGAGATTGTAACTAGCACATCTAGCATGGAAAATTTTGGAAATCTAAGTCAGAAATTCTCAATTGTAGGGTTTCGAGGACTGTACTAGCATCATCCCGGAACAAATCTCAAATCCAGTTATAATCAAGGCAAGTACGGTTATGTTAATGCGCAGTTTAATTAATGTTAGAAATCTTGCATGTTTAAACCACTATATTACACGTAACTCTCTCCTAGAGTAATAATTGAATCTGATTGACTCGGGATATTGGGGGAGTAGCGTAGTGTTCTATGACCAAAGCCAAATAGATAACTGATTGTGCGAGCTTATTCCTTCTCACGAGGATAGGCCGGACCGTATCAATAGGATACAATTGAATCATCCCAAACCGGTCATAGTCATTACATACTCAAATCACATTGTTACTATTTTGTAGTTTAGTTAAAAATCATTATTTCCAAAACTGTTTAATGTTGCAAATTACTAATCATTAGTAAAATTATTAATTTTCATAATTGTACTTTGCTCCTTTCCTGACTGGATTCCCCACCCCCAATAGGTTCCACTGATGATGCAGAGCTACTGATTAGTAGTTATTACGATCCTGAGTTGTATCCAGCCGTGCTACCAGATGATGTTGGACTCGGAGATGACGAGTCTGCCTTTTAGTTGTTGTCATTTTATAATTTCCAGTTGTTGTTTGAAAAGACTATTTATTTTATCAGTTGTAATTTGTTGGACAAGTTTTTAAATTATCGAAATATTAAAATTGTGGCAAATAGAAATTGTGTTGTTGATTACCTGCATGAGTGATACAGCTTACTGCCACCGTCTCAACAACGGTGCAGGTTGGGCATGATCCGATTCGTCCCAAGTAATTGGGACCGGGTCGTGACATGTTTTTACTTGTGGCCCATGCAGGTCTCATCAACGACTTAGGAAAACCTATTTAGAGACATTTAGAACACTAGAACAATAATTTGCCACAACATAGGACCGAAATATATTATAATTAAATATTTTTGTTTGATTATAGATAGGCTACCTTGCTTATGTTTATATCCTAAACCTTCCAGAGAATGGCCACTGACAAAACTAACCCTGCTGGCGATGGGATGTCAACACCTGATCATACCCCACCACCTCAACCAAGTCCGGGTCTTACACCCCATCCGTTGAATGCACCTCGTGGGTTGTTTTCTGCAACAACGGTGGATCCATCATCTTCCTAGACGGAGATGCAACCTCCTGTGGTTTTGCCCACTCCAGCTGCCCCACCGGTGCCTGTGGACCCCACCGACCTCATAGGTCTGCTAAGAGGAGTGCTAGAAGCCCAAAGAACTCAAGCTGAAGCTCATCGCGAGCAGACGACCATTATGAGAGAAGGCATGGAGAATGCCCATAGCGTGGCAATGGCTGCACTGGAGAGAGGAGAAGCAGCTCAACAGGAACCAAGGCCTGCCAAGGTAAACATAAATCTAAGGATTAATTTATGTAATATTAAGGCTATTTAATTAATGGAAATCATATTGCCAAGGTGGGCGATATTGAGAGTTTCAAAAAGCAGAACCCTCGACCCTTCAAGGGAACCGAGGGAATCGTCTATGCTGATGAATGGCTCGATAATATGGAGCGTCTTCTAAGCGTTGCTCGGCTTCCAGAAGACCTCAAGGCTGAAGCAGTGGGACTACAACTGCAAAATGTAGCAAGCACCTGGTATCGGAATGAACCCCGACTCCAGGACAGGCAGATTGACTGGGACACCTTCAAGAGGTTGTTCAAGTGGAAGTTCTTCCCAACATCAGAGTTGCGGGAGATGGAGAGGTAATTTCAGAACCTGAAGCAAGGAAATATGAATGTTGGAGAATATGCGGCAGAATTCGGTCAACTTAGCCGTTTTGCCAAGAACCTGGTGGCTGACCCTGATGATCATGCTGAAAGGTTTAGACATGGGCTGAGAGAGGAGATCCGCACCCATGTGATCTCAGGCGGTGCTAAGACCTATGAAAAGATCCTGGAGCGAGCTCAAGATGTAGAGAAGAGCCAACCCGCTCGCTCAAAGAGGGATTATCCTGGAACTAACAACTTCTAGGGTAATCAGAAGAAGCCCAACAACAATAACAACAACCGGTTTCCTCACCACCAGCAGCAGAACCAACAGGCGAAGAACAATGACATAATAACTCAAAGACAGATCCCTGTCTGTAGTGACTGTAAGAGGCCAGGTCATCAGGTGAATATCTGCAGAAAGAGACTAGGACACTATCTAGTCTGTGGGTCTGCCACTCACCAAGTGAGGGACTGCCCCTCGGCGGTCAACCGAACTGAAGCAACTCATCAGAAAGGTCCTCTGCCCACTCAGCAGCAATAATTTGGGCAGCATCAACAGAAGACTGGGCGAGCTTTTGCCCTAGCAGCAGAGGAACAAGAGCCAGAGCAGGAACCTACAACTGATGTCATCGCAGGTTTCATTTATGTGTATTCCTATTATGTCTTTATTTCACTTAACAAAATGCCTTGGAGGAATTGGCTTTTGAAAATAAAACGATAAAGAGTACAAGAAGTACAACTTTTGATTCTGGGAAAGTATTGCTATGGAAGTCTGATCTGTAAATGATCACTTTGTTCCTTGGACCATATGATGATGATGAAGATCACTGCTTGAAGTAGAACAACTTGGAAGAACTAATGCAACAGAAAGGTATCGACACACTTGGGCACTGATGGCGAGGCCGAATGCTTTCCTGCTTTGCTTCACTCTGTTCTGGAAGAAAAGTTGAAGAAGAATGCTCTAGAGGATCAAAAATCTCGAAGCTCTGATCTCTGTATTCTCTCCTGTCTCTCTGTCTCTTGTCTGTATGAGAAAAATGAGTCCTTTTATAGACTCGGACTTCCGTGCGTAAAGGAGCATCAAAGTATGTCTTTACGCTCGATAACCGCCATCCACGATCAGAATCATCCTCTGTATGTGCTGACACGTGTCCCATCATTTCAGTAAGAATAGGATGCACGTACACACGTTCTTCGAAATATGTGGCATGAAGGCCACGTAGGCACACCACGTTCTGGATTGGCCAGAACAAATAGGGTGTAAGAAGATGAGCGTAAACTAGCTCTGTCATAGGTTTCCAGCGTAAAGCGGTTGTATAACCTTGAGCGTAAAATGGCTCAAATAGACTCCACGCACACATTGCTTTTTAATGAGCGTAAGGACTCATGTAAAACTCCGTGCGTAAAAGAAACCCTTCAGTGAGCGTAAAGTAGCTCGATCTCCATAAACGACAACAATGGTCTTTGTATAAGACAAATTCTATTGAACTCTGTGGTAAATGCCATCATTGATATCTTTATGTCAAAATATGAATTAAATGCAAGATTTGATAGCTTTTGTCCAGCGTGAAAGAGGCTGCTCTGTCCTTGGCGTAAAATCACCAGTATAGACCCCAGCGTAAAATGTGACTAGCCTTGTCTTGGGCGTAAAGAGATTACCCGCTGTATTAGGCGTAGAGTAGAGCACTTATGAATGAGATGACTCTTTCTTGGAAGCACTTTTTATGCTCCTACAAGATCCCCTTCAAAGTTTTCAAATATCTCCAAAAATTTGAAACACTTTGAACAGAAGCGTAAAAGTTGAGATTTGACGAGCGCAAGATCCGGGATATGCAACCGTCATCCGCGTAAGAGCGGGGATATCCAACAGTCAGCGCGAAGTTAGGGATATCGAACAGTCGGTTTTTGAATCTCTCTATAAATAGGTCTTTTTGGAGAGAGAAAACACTTTTACTCATCTTCTTGAATCTCCTTGCTTTTTCTTTCTTCGAAACTCTGATCTGATGGCTCCTAAGAAATCATTCGCCACCGGCAGCAAGGGGAAGAAACCAGCCGCTGATTCTTCATCGACTGATCATGTGAAGATCCCTACTCAGTCATCGACACCACAACGAGATCCCAACCCGGCCGTGGCTCCGCCTATGATAGGTAAAACCCTTTTCTTTGAAATGGGAAAGGACCATCGAGGAAGAAGATAGACCAAACTTTCAGCTCTTTACGCCCACGTTGTACGTGTTAGCGTAAAACTGAAACAACATTATATGCCCACGATGTTCGTGTAAGCGTAAAAGATAAAAAGACTACGCCCACGTTACACGTGTCAGCGTAAAATTTTGTCTTCCGCCCACAGTTAATGTGCTAGCGTGAAACTTTTAACTACGCTCATGTCTATCCATGGCAGCGTAAAAAAGTTATATTACGCTTATATCGCTATGTGATGGCGTAAAAACTCATCAATCATTGAATGATTTTGTTGAGTAAGGACTTCGTGAACTTCAAACTAACTCGTTCCCTTTTGTTGTCAGTGGATCTGCAAGTTCACGCTCTTGCTGAAGTTTTCGGATCATCTGTTGGCATGGTGGGTTCGAACTATTTGGAAGATTTATCTCATGTTAAATTTCCTCAGTCGAACCCCGCCTATCCAGTAGAGAGGGCACAGTTAATAGCAGCTCAGGGGGATAGGTTGTTGCTATCCATGATAAATGGGGAATTGTTGAATTCACTAGATGGACAACACTTCCCAAAACCAGCCTTTCTATTCGGAGATGCCATTGATTGTAAATCCCAGACTCACCCCAAGAAGGAGTCTTGGGTTTTCAAATTTGGAAATAGAGCCATGTATCTTCCAGATATGGACAGAGATTATCCTTTGTCAGCATTCGTCCATGCTACTCATCCTCGACAAATGTTGTGGAATTTGACTCCTAGTAGCCATGGACGACCAGGCAGAATTGTTTTTAAGAGGGAGCGTGCCACTGATATGGGATACTTTGCTAGCGTTCCCAATGGAGGTGTTACCTCTATCTTGGGCCTTATGCCAGGCTCTAACCCCAGCGAAGATTCGGGTTTAATACAGCCAGTACAAACCCCGATGTTTGTGAATAAATTTATGAAGGATGCTGTATTATATCCTCAGACCAACCCCAGACTGCCAGGATGGTTGACTCCATTCAACCAGAGCTGGATTCAGATAAGCTTTTGGATGATGAAGAACTTTGAGGCAGAGTTGAAAGATATTGGCCTGTACGAAGCGGTAGCTTCCACCAGTTATGGTATTCCTCTGAATGGAAATTTATTTTTGGCCTTGATGGAAATATATTTAAGTTCAACTGGAACTTTTGCTACCCCAAAAGGTGAAATGGGTCTTGCCCTTCATGAGATGCAGTTTATCTCGAAGCTGCCAATGGGGGAGGCCCCATATGAAGAATATGTTCCCTCCAACAGGGAGCTTGCTGAGATCAGAGAAGTTAACCCTCAGTTGATTGAGATATACGAAGAACTGATGTGCCACTACCTGATTTGTACCACGATGCATGAAAGTCCATCCCATTTGGCGTATATCAACAAGTGGACGACTTATCTCTTCTTCCACAAGGATAAGATACCCAAGGAAGACAAAGAAAGATTTCAGGAAAACAAAGCTCCAGCAATCAACATAGGTTCGACAATCCCTTCCAACAATGTTCGGGATATGATGGTTATTTATAAATTCCCGAATAAATATCTGTCTGCGAAGACTGGGGAATTTCCTGCCGGAACTGAAGCTTTGAGCTTCCTTAGACATGGTAGTCAGAAAATCTCACGGAGAGCTTTGCTGGTAGGCTTTCTTTCTTTATGGTTGAGAAGGTGGGTTGTACCGGGTATTAGTACTGTTGACAGAATTCACCACAGTGTGCTATGGCCAGCAGTACGCCTGGTCTTTAAAGTCAGGATCAACTTGCTGTCGGCCATGGTGTGCTGGATAAATGCAGGTGTAAGAACCTTCGGCGAGGAGTTAATCAACAATGCTCCTCTTCGGAATGTTTTTCCTAGAGAAGAGATGCCCTACACCTATCTGATGGGCTGGTTATTGCATCATAACTGCGGATTGTTATCGCCAGGCCCAGGTGATGATGCGGAGGTTTTCCTCCAAAAATTCAGCAAAGCTACATGGGTCGCTACGACTTTGGCAGATACCCGAGCGGTTCTGAATTATTCTTATGGTTGGAACTTCTTCTGTACCCGGCCGCAAGTTCCAGCGGATTGCCTCGGTGTCCCATTTGAAGATGAGATTTAAGGAAGGGTTGTGTTGCCACAGTCAGTCTTTAAGTGGCTTCAGTGCATCAGACCCTCTCATCTGATGTACAGACATGAAGATAGTTGTGCGTTTGAACCGTACTTACCCAGTAGGTTCGCTCGCCAGTTCGGATATGACCAGCTTCATGTTGGTAACCCTTTGACTAATTTCCGTTATTATGGGAAATTACTTGATGGGGCTAGGGGTTGGAGGTATTTTGGTGCTGCTCGGACTGGTGCCAAATTCATAATTTCGACTGCCACTAACACCACAGAATTACGTATACTCCATACGTATGCCCACTTCTATGCTTCAATTCGTTCCTTTGCCCACGGTTACGATTTGAAAGGTAGTTTGAGGTGGCCTAAGGAAGGAGAAATCGAGGAACAGGTCAGGGTGCCGGCAGACGTCCCTGACGACATTGGCATTCCAGATCCATTCCTGGTAGTTATCCCTACAGGAGTTGGAGAACCAGCTGCTGAACCTATCACCATTGGCAAGGGCCGCAAAAGAAAACAAGGTGCAGCCGTCGTATCTCCAACGAAAACTCCAGAAAAAAGGAAGAGGTCAGCCACAAAAGGGTCCTCTAAACCAAGAGCCGATACTCCAGAAGAAGAGGACATTTTAATTGAAGAAGGTCCTCTTGTTGGTTCCTCCTCAATCCATCCTGGAGAAGGATCCTCAGCCCCTCCACCGATAGTTGGATCAGGGGCTGTAACACTTTTGTCTCCTGGACGTCTTAGTACTTCACTCCATTTGTCTTTGCCGTCCAAAGCACAGGTTGCAGAGGGTACTACTGCTGTATCCACCACTGATCAAGAACGCATCCCATCAGATGAACCGGCTCTTGATTTTGAGGATGATGATTGGGATGGTGATTATGACACATATCTTGAGAAAAATGCACATATTCCAAGTATTATACAAAACTTATATGGAATTATATACCATGATTTTGTATATTAACTTTTTGTTTGTTTGTTTTGCAGATGTCATAATTGCACCAAAGCCTGTGGCTCCTCTTCAAGAAGAAGAAATTTATGAAGAGAATGAGGAATCTGAAGAGGAATCTTCTTCTTCTGAAGGCGCAGATGCCGAGGAGGAGGGAATGCGAGAGCTTGAGGTAGAGCCTCAAGAAGAGCATACTCCATCATTTGAGGCAACAGAAGTACAATCCGTAGTGTCCTCTCTTGCTGAGGCTCAACACAAAGAGGAGACTAGAGTAGACCTCACTGTAGGCGATGATGGGGCTGGTGGAGGAGACCCAGGTTTCTCCAAAGAATTAACTGTAGAAAATATCACCACAACTGCAGCAGTAGAGAATCCTGTGGAGCAACCAATTGAAAGAGGTGCAAGGGGCATATTTGAACTTCAAATGGAAACTGGGGGAATAATAACATCCTCTGCTGTCGTGACTGATTCAGTACTGGTTTCTGACAAACCAATACCAGAGTCTGGATTCGCTCCTGCAGCTGTCATCATGTCCACCAATATTACTGCTGCTAGCACTCCAGAAATAGCTGGAATAACAAATATTGAAGAGACTGCTCCTGAGAGTCCTAGGAACCAAATAATAGCAGTGACGATACCAGCTCCATCCCTGTCTGTTGTTACACCGATGGGAGATACAATCCCTAGAGTGTCTGAGGATCAATTGGCTATAACGGTAGTAGCAGCAACGACTTCGTCTCACTCTGTTGTTGTACCACCGATATCTGCTTCTGATCTCCAAGAAAAAGACTCGTTGGATACTGTTGCCAAGCCAAGTTCCAGCACAGAAATGAATCTCCTGGTTGAGATTTATATCGACACCTTTTACAAAAGTTTGGCAACCTTGGTAAAGATGGTCCTAAATGAGGGTCTTAATTATGAGACTTTGAAAACGGCAATGGCTTCGACCATAAATAACGTTGCTCTGTTCAGTGATGCAGAGAGAGCTGCCAAACTGGAGAAGATTGTGGAGGATCTTGAACAACTAATCAGAGAGTATCTCAGGCTATCAAGTAAGACTGTAGAAAGTCTTATTGAGGAGGAATATGAAGCCTTAACAGCCGATTACCTTGCTCAGGAAGCTACATACAATGAATCTCTTCGCGAACATAGTCTGAAGGTTGCCACAGAGAAAGCATTCTTGGCTGGGATAAAGCCCTCACTCCACAGTCACAGAGTAGCTTATGATGCTCTGAACATAGATATTCAGAACAAAAATCATGAAATCCACGAGTTCGAAGTAGGGTTAGCTCGTCTGAAGGCTGAAAGAGATCAGATGATCGAAGCTCGAAATCTGCACCTCACCCAGAGCTCGGTTTTAGAAGAGAAAGCCTTTGGGGCTGAATCCACCATCAGGACCCTTGATAAAGCTAAAGAGGGTCTGATGACTACCTTCGCTAAACTTTCTTGCATTTGCACCCCCGAGGCTAGATGTGCTGAGGCTACACAGAAGGTTATGAATTCTCTTGGTAGACGGCTAGAAGAACTACGGCAGTTACTTCTAGATGTCTCTAATCCTCTTTAAAAGAATATCTTGTAATCCATTTTGCAATGTTTCCAAGATGAATGAAATATATGTTCTATGATCCTATCGTTTATTTGGAACAATAGGCATGATATAGGAGACACTTGTCAGAGGTTATAGGAACATGACAAAACTCAATACATATCTATTCAGAGGTAATATGGACATGATAGATAAGTAGATTTAATATTCATCCAGCAGTTATGAGAACATGATGAAATAATAAATTCAATTAATCATCTGATGAGACAGAAGATTAATCTCTGTTTGAGAATATACAATACCATCAGAGGTAATATGGACGTGATAGTACGTAAGAACTCAAAAAAGAGTAGATAAATATCTATGCAGAGGTCAAATGAACATGATAGATAAATATGAAATACTTATCAGAGGTAATATGAACATGACAGTATGTAAAAGTGAATAAAAATCTATGCAGAGGTCAAATAGACATGATAGATAAATGTATAGCGACTTGTAGAAAGAGAATGAGTAACCAGCTTAACCAAACCTTGGTAGCCAGGGAGATTGAGGATATTCGCTCGGATTCACAATATGAGGAATGAGACACATCGAATTTGACGAATAGAATTTATTCCGAATCTGATGATTGTGAAGAGCTAGAAGAGAATTCTTCTTGTATATCGTCATTAAATGTGTGGGATGGATCATATCCCAACCCATGACGAGTCTTCTGGTAAAACGGATCACCGCACAATGGTAGTCGTCTACCCTTGCCTTGATTAAGACCTGGCATAGTCTTCAAATCATATCCCATGTTCTGAATAATCTTGATAGATTGTTGACTATATTTATCGATTCGGATCCTTCCTTTATCTTTATCCTTAAGATCATCTGTCTGAGTAACAGGGATATTTCTGGCCAGGCCGAACACAATTTGGCATTTGTTTTTCTTATCAGATGGGACCACGAAACAGGATTCTTCGTGACGTCTGAAAGTCACGCAAGCTTGTGATGAAGCGGTTACAGGAAGCAGATAGGAAGGAAATGTCAAGAACTTTTGAGCATAAGGTCCGACATCAACATGAGGAGGGAAAGAATTCTCTTTATGATCAATGTATAAGGTTTCTTCCGGTTCTATGTTGTCTTTATATTGATGACTTTGATTATCAGAAGATAAAGTCATTATTTCAATAAATTTGACAGCCATATACTCGAAAAGGAAATCTTCATTGATATCAAAGAGATGAGCAATATTTACATCATTTACAACCTGATTGCTAGGCTTCGGATTAGTCAATAGCGGACCATCATCCGACTTTCTCGTGGATTTATCAAGATTGATAATCAACGGTGATTCTGGATCATTCGTACCAGAAGTGCGCCCTTTGACTTTGATTATAAAAGGTTGAACTTGGCTCTTAGCAGGAATTTTTATTGATTCCTCAAATGAAGTTTGAGTTCTTCCCTTAACCTTGATTATCAAAGGTTGATCATTGACAGGTTGAGATTGGACTCGTCCCTTGACCATGATCTTCAAGGGTTGTTCCTCCAATGGATCTTCATTAATAGACTGATCCTCAGATAATGATTCTTCAGCTATGTCTGATATTTCTTTCATATGCTCTTGTTTATAAAGCCTTGAATCAGAGAAGTAGGCTTCAACACCCTTGAAAGGATTAATATCAGCAAATTCAGTTTTCACTACCCCTTGGGAATCCACATATTTGAAGCATTGGTGGAGAGTTGAAGGCACAATATTGTGCTCATGAATCCACGGTCTTCCAAGAAGAATATTGTAGGATACGTCCGAGTTGATAACATAGAAAGTCACCATGGTTCGAAGATCACCAATCTGAATCTGCAACCGAATCTTCCCCAGTGGTTTACTCTTGCCAGAGTTAAACCCAATAATAGTGGTACTAGTGTAAGTCAGTTCACTAGTAGGAATCCTCAGGGGTCTTAGCATACTCTGAAGAATTATACTAATCGAGGGCCCGGGATCAATGTAGATCCTGTCAATTTCAGTGGATCCGATATATCCAGTGTAGCACAGGGGCCTATCATGCTTGTTGTGTTTCAATAGCATATCCTCTTGTGTAAAGGTGATGTTGGGAATTGCCTCCATCACACTATGACATTACGGACATGACACTGGTGTATTATCAGGAGTCTTGAGTTGAGCCAAGCATGAATCTGCCTGAAGTAAAGCTTCGCTCAAAGTTTTCCTGCTTTCTTTGGAAAGGCGAAGCAATTCAAATATAGACAATCTAGCCGGAGTATTGGCTAACTGAGCTAGAATATCGAATTTGTAAGGCTTCATTGTTACCCCCTGACTGGAAGCAGACTTTAATGGGATATCAAAGCGTACTGCCTTCTGCTTCCCTTTCTCAACCACAGATGGTTTAGCAGGAACAGGAGAAGGTTGAACTAGTAATGTTTCCACTACATCTTCTGCTTCTTTGGAGGATCCCTCATAGTCTTTGTGGTACTCTTTTCCAGATCTTGTACCAGCGAAAGTTTTTTCCTCAGATTCAGGAGAAGAGAGTACCATATTACAGGATTTAGTCTTTCTTTCCCCAAACTGAAGAGAAACCATATTGGTTGTCACCGTATGGTCATCATTGGTTAAAGCGATGGCACCACCATTTATCAGCTCTTGGATCTTGTTTTTCAAGACATAGCAAGCACTGGTAGGATGATTAATGTATCTATGATAGATACAATACTTGGGATTGTCAGTCAGGTTTACCTCATTAGGCCTCTTTGGCTCTGGAATCTGAAGTTTACCACTTTTCACCAGACATTGGAATATTCCTGGGATATCACTTTCGTCGAAGGAGTATTCTTCCTTTGGCCTAGAAGATTCCCGGTTACTCGGCGTCATTTTGTTCTTGGAAAGATTAACCATAAGAGTATCCTTTCCCTTCACATTATGGTTGCCAGGATTGTTGCCAGGACTATTTTTCTTCCCTTTGTCTTCTGAAGCGAAAATCATCCCGTGTTCTCGAGCCAACCTACCATTGGTCTCGGCAGAAACTGCTGCTATGATGAACGAAGCCCAATCTGTGAATTGGAAACCTGTGAAGACAGCGATGGATGGTCGCAGATTCATCTTGCATGTGTCAATCAATGCTGAATCTGGCATACCAGGAGGCATCTTTAGAGTAGCTTGTCGGAAACGTTCAATGAACGTCCGAGTATCTTCTTTCTCATTTTGTTTTATTTCTATTAAGGAGGACATGTTCATGTCCATACCTCCTTCATAGAAGCGGGAGAGGAACATTGCTTTGAATTCGTCAAAAGACGAAATAGAGTTGTCGGGTAAGCTACGATACCAGTCATAAGCTGAACCCGTCAGGCACCCGATGAACACTCGAGTGAGAAGAGCATCATTTTTCTGCAAGTGTACAGTCATAATATCAAAGTAATTGATATATTGACTGGGAGACGCTTTTCTATCGAACAGAACCATGGATTGTGGCTTGAACTTCAGTGGAAATGGTACATCATTCCAATGAGGAGGATAAGGTTGCTTAATCCCTAACCTCTGAAGCTGATCTTTGTGCCTCAAGACTTCAAACTGCGCTTTAAGTTCACGCACTGCTTGAATGGCTTCACTGGTTTGAGGAAGCACATTTGACTGAGTAGTTGTTGGATGTACCATGATCCCCACTGGAGGTGGTACATCTTCTGGAATGATGGGATCTGGAGATGCAGAATTCTGATTAACAGCAGGTTCTTGAATATTCAAAGGTATTTCAGCCCCTTGACTATCTTGAGTCTGTGCTGCTACTGGTGCCGGTGTTACTACCGTTGGTTGAGCAGTTTGCTGATTCAAAATTATCTGGTGCATGTTTTGCACCATATTAAGCATATCCTTCAATGATTGCTCGATGGCAGTGAGACGTTGTTCTGTATTAACAGATGACGTCTCTGGTTCATCTCCAACAGCGTAGGATTCAACTTCCCTTGAAGATACGGAAGGATTTGTATAGAAGTATGAATCCACACTATCGGTGTCAGACTCAAAAGATTGAGTACCCCCAGCTTCTGAGTCAGAAGTCTGTAATAGTCTTTGCCTTCTTGACCGAGTGTTCTGATATACTTCCTCAAAGGAATCAAGAAGCCTATTTAACTGTTGTTGACTTGGAGTTTGGGATGTGTTCCGTCTTGGATGTCGTCCTCTGTTAGTATGAGATGCCATGTTGACTGATGCGTATGGCAACTCATGTTCTTGATCTTTAGCTTGATATGGAGGTGCGTTGAGACTCAACCGATCGAAAACTGATCGTCTTGAAGCTGAACAGCAACAGTTGATCACAACCTGGTGGTATTCACAATGATGTTTTTCTTGGGAGAATGTCACCGGAGATTGTCTATTCTTACGCTTTTGCATTAGCAATTCGTGTAAGTCAGAAGGAGTGGAAGTAGTATTCTTCTTTATTACATTCGGGGTAGAAAAACGTCTAGTCCCTTGTGTATAAAGAAGATTACTGGCTGCATTCGCAGAACCAAACTGTACGTTTTTACGCGTTTGGAGCTGTGTACGTAAATCTTGAGATTTAACACGCAAGACTCCATTTTGTTGGCGCGTAATTTACAAATTTGGTACTTTGCGCAAAGCAGTATAAGAAGATTGTTGGTATAGAACAGAAGTTTTACCAACAATATTTTTACGCTGCACACGTTTAGATACATTCACATTTGATATGTGGGTATCATATTGTGAATTTTATCTACACTGTCACAGACAGGAGATTTATCTTTACGTACGGAACGTAAAAACTTATTATCTGCCACGTTACCAACGGGAGATTTTGTTTTACGCGAGGAGCGTAACTTATTTGGGCCTGCCACGTCACAGACGGGAGACTGATTCTTACATTCAGAAGCACAAACTTTAGAATCTGCCACGTTACCAACGGGAGATTCATTCTTGTGAACTGAGCGTAAAATTTGGTTCTTACCCACTGAGCGCAAAACTTGATTTTTACGCAGTGGGTGTGAAACCTGGTTATCTTCACCGTTACGAACGGGAGATAAATTTCACACTTTGAGTGCAACTCTGAAGTAAGGACTGCCTCGTTACAAACGGAAGCCCCTACGACAGGAGTGGGAAGAATTCCCTTGTCATCAGAAGCAACAGAGAGATCAGAAATCACTTTGGATTTGGGAATCCAAACTTTTCGTGCTTTGCAAGATTTTTGAGCATTGGAGTGGCGAGAACCACCCCCAGTTCGGAGCATTTCTTCATAGGCAGTCTGGTCTACGAAACCAGAGATTCCCAGAGTCTTCTTGGTCGAACCGACCGAAACATCATCATATTGAGCAATCACCTCCTCGTCAGAGGAGAAGGTCGTCCCCAGTAGAGTCACCATTTTTGTTTCACTTAACAAAATGCCTTGGAGGAATTGGCTTTTGAAAATAAAACGAGAAAGAGTACAAGAAGTACAACTTTTGATTCTGGAAAAGTATTGCTATGGAAGTCTGATCTTTAAATGATCACTTTGTTCCTTGGACCATATGATGATGATGAAGATCACTGCTTAAAGTAGAACAACTTGGAAGAACTAATACAACAGAAAGGTATCGACGCATTGGGCACTGATGGCGAGGCCGAATGCTTTCCTGCTTTGCTTCACTCTGTTCTGGAAGAAAAGTTGAAGAAGAATGCTCTAGAGGATCAAAAATCTCGAAGCTCTGATCTCTGTATTCTCTCCTGTCTCTATGTCTCTTGTCTGTATGAGAAAAATGAGTCCTTTTATAGACTCGGGCTTTCGTGCGTAAAGGAGCATCAAAGTATGTCTTTACGCTCGATAACCGCCATCCACGATCAGAATCATCCTCTGTATGTGCTGACACGTGTCCCATCATTTCAGTAAGAATAGGATGCACGTACACACGTTCTTCGAAATATGTGGCATGAAGGCCACGTAGGCACACCACGTTCTGGATTGGCCAGAACAAATAGGGCGTAAGAAGATGAGCGTAAACTAGCTCTGTCATAGGTTTCCAGCGTAAAGCGGTTGTATAACCTTGAGCGTAAAATGGCTTAAATAGACTCCACGCACACATTGCTTTTTAATGAGCGTAAGGACTCATGTAAAACTCCATGCGTAAAAGAAACCCTTCAGTGAGCGTAAAGTAGCTCGATCTCCATAAACGACAACAATGGTCTTTGTATAAGACAAATTCCATTGAACTCTGTGGTAAATGCCATCATTGATATCTTCATGTCAAAATCTGCATTAAATGCAAGATTTGATAGCTTTTGTCCAGCATGAAAGAGGCTGCTCTGTCCTTGGCATAAAATCACCAGTATAGACCCCAGCGTAAAATGTGACTAGCCTTGTCTTGGGCGTAAAGAGATTACCCGCTGTATTAGGCGTAGAGTAGAGCACTTATGAATGAGATGACTCTTTCTTGGAAGCACTTTTTACGCTCCTACAGTCTTAGCTTTATTTGATTCAGGAGCATCACATAGTTTCATATCCACAAAATTCATCTCTGCACACCACATAAATACGGGATTTAGTAAGAAGATTTGTAGAGTCATGACCGGTGGAGGACCCCTACCCATTACTGAGACCTATAATTGCCCTATAACCATATCAGGTCACCAATTCATAGCACCATTGCTTGTGATGCCCTTACCCAACTATGATGTAGTCCTAGAGATGGACTGGTTGAGTAAGCAGCATACGCTGATAGACTGTCACAAAGGATGTGTAGTCTTCAGCCCACCTGGAGAACCGGAGTATGAAATCTCTCGAACTCCGGAGGATATGGAGTGTGTTACCTACACCTCTATCACAGAAGAATTCGGACCTCCCCATCCTATCATAGCAGAATTTATGGATGTCTTCCCTGATAGTCTTCCCGGGTTACCCCCAGACCGAGACATAGAGTTCACCATTGATCTAGTCCCCGGCTCTTCCCCTATTTCTAAGGGATGCTATAGAGTCAACCCGAAGGAGGCCAAGGAGATGAAGGATCAGATCAATGAACTGAAGGCTTTAGGATTTATCCGAGACGGAGCTTCACCCTGGGGAGCACCTGTCTTGTTTGTTCCCAAGAAGGACGGAACTGTGAGGATGTGCATCGACTACCGGGCGCTGAACAATATCACCATCAAGAATAAGTACCCTCTGTCCCGGATCGATGACCTGTTTGACCAACTCAGTGGAGCCAAGGTGTTCTCGAAGATTGATCTCAGATCTGGCTACCATCAGATCAAGGTCAGGAAGGAGGACAATCCCAAGACGGCGTTCAACACCAAGTATGGGCAGTTTGAATTCTTGGTCATGCCGTTTGGACTGACAAATGCTCCTGCTGTATTCATGAACCTTATGAACAAGGTTTTCCATGAATACTTAGATCAATTTGTTGTTGTCTTCATTGATGATATTTTGATCTATTCGAAGACTGAAGAGGAGCATAAGGAGCACCTCAGAAAAGTTTTGGGAACTTTGAGGAAAGAGAAGTTATATGGTAAGCTATCCAAATGTGAATTCTTTCTAGACAAGGTGGATTTTCTTGGCCATGTTGTCACATGAGAAGAAATTTCGGTGGATCCTAAGAAGATAGCTGCTGTGGAGAAGTGGTCTACCCCAAGCTCAGTTGCTGAGATCAGAAGTTTCTTGGGCTTGGCTGGCTACTACCGAAAATTTGTGAAGGATTTTGCCAGAATTGCTGAACCGATGACGAAGCTTACTCGGAAGAATGAAGATTTTATCTGGACGGAAGATTGCCAGGCTGCATTCGAGGAGCTGAAGAAGAGGCTGACCACTGCACCAATCCTTGCGCTAACCGCATGAACTGGTGGTTTCTCAATATATAGTGATGCCTCTGGAAAAGGACTGGGTTGCGTTCTTCAACAAAATGGGAAAGTGATTGCTTACGCGTCTAGGCAATTACAGAACCATGAGAAGAATTATCCCACACATGACCTGGAGCTTGCTGCAGTCATCTTTGCATTGAAGCTATGGAAGCATTATCTCTATGGAGAGAGAGTGGAAATATATACAGACCACAAAAGTCTGAAATATGTTTTCACTCAGAAAGAGTTAAACATGAGACAGAGAAGGTGGCTGGAACTGATGAAAGATTTTGACATCGACCTGCAGTACCATCCGGGTAAGGCTAATGTGGTTGCAGATGCACTTAGTCGATACCCAGTGGCGATGTTTTTGACCAAGGAGCGGCACTTGTTGGAGGACATAGAGAAGCTTGGTCTGGAGATTATACTGCCTGAGGAAAAGATGAAGGAACTGGGGCGAGAAGCTATTATACCTGGAGATGACTCAACCATGATGTAGCTACAATTGCGTTCAAGTCTGATGGACAAAATCAAGGAGACACAATTCCAAGACGAGACGCTTTGCAAGCTTAGAGATGAAGTGCTGGCAGGAACACTTGAAGGTTTCTCTATCGCCAGTGACGGAGCATTGAAGAATGGTACGAGGCTGTGTGTACCATCTAGCGAATTGAGGAATGAGTTGATGCAAGAAGCGCACCAGTCGCAGTATTCCATACATCCTGGAGCTAATAAGATGTATCGGGATATGCGTACCATCGTTTGGTGGTATGGAATGAAGAAAGATGTATCCAGATTTGTGGCTAGATGCTTAATTTGCCAACAAATGAAGGCTAGCAGACAGAGACCCACAGGACTTCTACAGCCACTGGACATTCCGGAGTGGAAGTGGGAGCATATAACAATGGACTTTGTGTCAGGACTGCCTCGATCACAAGGAGGGAAGGACGCCATTTGGGTTATTGTGGACCGACTGACTAAGTCGGCACACTTTATTCCCTTCAAGGTTGGTTTATCCACCGAGAAGTTGGCGGCACTGTACATGCGGCACATCTACCGGATACATGGAGTACCGGTAAGTATTGTATCTGACCGAGATACTAGATTTACCTCACATTTTTGGAAGAGTTTGCATGACAGCTTGGAAACAAAACTGAAGTTCAGCACAGCCTATCATCCCCAAACTGATGGACAATCTGAGAGGACCATCCAGACGCTAGAAGATATGCTGAGATCTTGCGTCTTGGAATTTGGAGGATCTTGGGAGGATTACTTGCATTTAGTGGAGTTCTCCTACAACAACAGTTACCAAGCTAGCATTGGTATGACCCCATTTGAAGCACTTTATGGACGTCGTTGTCGTACTCCACTTGCATGGGACGACGTAGGAGAAAGAGTACTACTGGGGCCAGAGATGGTGAATGATGCAGCAGAGAAAGTGAAGGTAATTAGAGACAAGCTCAGGATCGCCCAAGACAAGCAGAAGCATTGGGCAGATAGCAGTCGTCGACGACTGGAGTTTGAAGAAGGAGATAGTGTCTTTGTAAAGATTTCTCCTACCAGAGGAACTATCCGATTTGGCAGAGCTGGGAAGCTGAGTCCCAGATATATTGGACCATTTCAAATTTTGAGCCGAATTGGTGAAGTGGCATATCGGTTAGCTCTACCAACTAATCTCGAGGGCGTGCACAACGTCTTCCATGTTTTGCAGCTCAGACGCTATATCCCGGATTCGAGTCACATCTTAGACCACTCGGAGCTGGAGATTGGACCAAGTCTTACAATACCAGAGAAGCCTGTAGCGATTTTGGATAGAGGCGAGAAGAGGACCAGGACTTCAGTGACTCCCATAGTCAGAGTTATGTGGAGGCACGATTCCCCAGGAGAGTCTACCTGGGAGCGAGAAGATGAGATACGGGAGAAATACCCGTACTTGTTTGAGACCTGAGGTAATTCCTAACCTTACTCTTTTAAATTTCGAGGACAAAATTTCTTAAGGAGGGAAGGTTGTGAAACCCGTAATTTCAGATAATTATTATTAATTGTTAATTTAGGAATTTGTATTTTTAGAAAATTATTAAAACTGGAAAATTTTATCGAAACATGTAATTTTTCCAATTAAATTAATATTATGTTATTTAGATTAAAGTTATTATTTTTCTGGACTTTTGATTGTCAGGCCCAGACCCGAACCCAAAAAAAGTTTTAAATTAAATTTTAGAGTTTAAGTCAAAACTTGTAAAATTTTGTTTTATAAATTATTATTAATGAAAAATCATATTTTAGAAAATATTTAATCCTGGATTTTCGAAGGTTGGGCTTGACCAGTTCCGAGCCTGACTTAAACCTGACTCGAACCTATAATTCGTTTTTCTGAAATTTGTTATTAAAAAAATGTGTGAAAAGAAAAGAAAAGAAAAAAAAACTATTAGCATTTTATTTTCTTAAAGAAAAGATATTTTTTTAGAAAACATTTATAACCATTATAATTCTTTAATCTCAAAACCTTATCTCCCTCTCTCGTTCTGGACAAAACTCTTCATTCCCGAAACCTCTCGTCGACTCATCCCTTCCCCTTCCGAAACCGACCACCCCCTTCTGTTTCCCGTAACCCCCAGCCCTATCCTATTTAAGCTCTTCTCCACCTCCATACTCATTCACTATCGACATCAATTTCTAAAACCCCCTCCAGAGCCAAGCCGTCGGCCCCGATCCCTGTCGAGCTCCGGCAAATTCTCGACCGCCGGCCCCTCCCCGACGCGGCTCAGCCCTCCAGGCCGACCCCTCGCCGCCGATCTCCGCGAACCCAGGCGCCGCCCCGACCCGAGGGTTTTCTGGTGCTGACCCCGCCGGATCCGCCCCTAGGAGCCGTTTCCGGTCTGGTGCCCCGATCCGACCACTAGGCGTGGCCGTGCTCCGCCGACCAGCCCGTCCCGGCTTCCCGCCGAGCTCGGCGTGACCCAGACCCGGCGTACCCTCCGCCCTAGCCAGCGCCCCTTTTTTCCCGCAGCGACGCTGCTGTTCTTGGCGGTTCCGAGCGACTCTGCCCCACTCGGTCAGCGTGCCCGACCCAGATCTGTGGTTTCTTACTGTCCGCGAGCGCTGAACGTTCCGAGTCCGAGGCATCACTTCGGATTCCGTCGATTTTGGTAACTTCTGGATAGTCCCATAGTTCCTCTTTGTCTGTGATGAAAAATTGGTCCACCGATTCCTTCGGAAATTCGGATTTTTGGTTACGTTTCAATTACGTTACCATTTCAATTTTCCGAAGTTTCTTCGGAATTGGTATGCTGTTGGTTTTGTTTTTGTGATCTTTTCGATTTCAGAATTTCCGACTCTTTCGGAAACATTTCTGTGATTATAGATTTATATATAGATTATTTTGGTTCTGTGATTTTTTCGGAATTTCCGAGAATTATTTCGGAAGGGATTCTGTTAGTTTCCGATATTACTTCGGGAATTCCGATATCATTTCAGGACTTCGAATTTATTTCGGAAAATAGTTTTGTGGTTATATTGGGGTATCCCTGGTTTGGGATTTATTTTGCAGGAAAATCGGCGCGTTTTCCAGTTTTTGGGTTGACCAAAAATAGAGGAAATGTTGCCGAATTTTTCCGTAAATTCAATTATATTTTAAAAATGAATTTAAAATGGATTTCGAAATTTTATTTTATATTTGGATTTTGGGCGACGACCGTATTGGTCAATGGGCCCCGGCTAAATGCAAACGAAACCGGTTTCGTCCGGACGTTGAGGCATTAGCTATGAAAAATGACGATTGGACCAGTTCTGAGACTCAATAATAATTTATAATTATTAATATTATTTATATTTAATTTTGTAGGCAGTTTACAGGACTAACGAATTTTTTCTTATTTTAATTCTTGGGAATGTAAGGGCATAAGCCTATTCTGGTTGTGGGATTGTAATAGCTTATGTTTTATTTATGTTCTTTTATTTTCTGGATGATTTTGGTAATGGGAACGTAGTATAAAATAATAACTATTTATTGTATTTTTTCAAAAGAATATAATGATTAATGTTTTGTCACTTAGAAAAATTAAGTTGTAAATTTTTAAAATAGAAATTCATGTATTTCTCATTAAAAAGGAAAATCTTAGTTTTTATATTTATATAATTATAAAATACCACGTTTTTTTTCCAAATAAACCGATAAATGCAATTTTCTCGAAATTAAATATAAATTAATGTTTCTTAATTGCAAACGCATTAATAAATAAACGTTTTGTTTGTGTTAGCGTAATCAAAAGATTAAAATTTACTAAGGCAAAACTTAGAGATTGTAACTAGCACATCTAGCATGGAAATTTTTGGAAATCTAAGTCAGAAATTCTCAATTGTAGGGTTTCGAGGACTGTACTAGCATCATCCCGGAACAAATCTCAAATCCAGTTATAATCAAGGCAAGTACGGTTATGTTAATGCGCAGTTTAATTAATGTTAGAAATCTTGCATGTTTAAACCACTGTATTACACGTAACTCTCTCCTAGAGTAATAATTGAATCTGATTGACTCGGGATATTGGGGGAGTAGCGTAGTGTTCTATGACCAAATCCAAATAGATAACTGATTGTGCGAGCTTATTTCTTTTCACGAGGATAGGCCAGACCGTATCAATAGGATACAATTGAATCATCCCAAACCGGTCATAGTCATTACATACTCAAATCACATTGTTACTATTTTGTAGTTTAGTTAAAAATCATTATTTCCAAAACTGTTTAATGTTGCAAATTACTAATCATTAGTAAAATTGTTAATTTTCATAATTGTACTTTGCTCCTTTCCTGACTGGATTCCCCACCCCCAATAGGTTCCACTGATGATGCAGAGCTACTGATTAGTAGTTATTACGATCCTGAGTTGTATCCAGCCGTGCTACCAGATGATGTTGGACTCGGAGATGACGAGTCTGTCTTTTAGTTGTTGTCATTTTATAATTTCCAGTTGTTGTTTGAAAAGACTATTTATTTTATCAGTTGTAATTTGTTGGACAAGTTTTTAAATTATCGAAATATTAAAATTGTGGCAAATAGAAATTGTGTTGTTGATTACCTGCATGAGTGATACAGCTTACTGCCGCCGTCTCAACAACGGTGCAGGCTGGGCATGATCCGATTCGTCCCAAGTAATTGGGACCGGGTCGTGACATCGTAAGATTCAAAAACCATATCCGTCGAGAATATATTTCTCAAATCAATGCACATAGGAGATGGGGTGCCCTACAATAAATTTTTGAATTTTTTTATAACTAAATCAACGACAAGTGCAAAGACAATATCCAATTCAGGACTCATATTGCAGTTAAACTAGACTGCCACAAATTCTGACAGTCCTAAGTGGTTGATGGACTACCAGAAAGTGTGGCAGTCATACGCTATTCAACTGGACTGCCACACTTTTTGGCAGTCCATAGTACTTTATGAATACCAAACTAGAAAGGAATTTTTTTTTTGAAGGGAAAAACTTCATTCAACTATTCAAAGGATTACAAGAAGACATATCACGAAGGATATGTTCATAGATACAATCTGGACTAACATCATGAACTAAAAGAGAGTTCATAGGATTGTGAAAAAGAGCCTGTGTAGCGAGTCGATGTGCGCAATGGTTAGCATATCTGTTAACAAAGGAGAAAACAATATCCTTGCCCGAGGACAGAAGCTTCCTAGCATCAGAGATAACATGTCGAGCTAGCCATATAGTTGGAGCCAATTGTGAATTAATAGAATCAATTATTGCTTTGCAATCGCCTTCAACTATGATATGTTGCAGCTGCTTCCTCTCGATTAGAATAAGGCTTAAGTGAACTCCTAGAGCTTCAGCTAATTCAACTGGCGATCCTCCATCTTGAGTCTTTGAAAGTGCACCAATGAAGATGCCATCTCCATTACGCAGAATTGCTGATCCAGCCATTTTGCCGTCAAGATATGCTCCATCAAAATTAATTTTCCAATGAGGATCTTCAGGCGGAATCCAAGCTGCAATGATTGCGTTCCTGTCTGGTAACTTGTCATTGGAGGATTGAGTTTGATTGTAGAATTCATATTTCTCTTTCAGAAGAGACACTTCATGCAGGATTCGACTGATGTTGATTCCTTGATTATTGAAGATTGCTTTGTTCCTGGCATTCCACATAGTCCACATCAGATAAAGGCATGTCGACACATCGTCTCGGTCTCCCCTCTTCAGAAGAGTTGAAATGAGGGAGGAGACAGTGGTTTGAGAATGAATATGTCTTGCAATAGAGTGTATAGCTTGCCAAGTTGTACCTGAAATAGGACAATGAAGAATAAGGTGGTCAATTGTTTCATCACGTACCTTGCAGAGAGGGCATATAGCTTCGATATCAGTGATTCTTCGGTGTATGTTGGAAGAGAATTAGCACTCACTAATTCTCTTCCAACTAGAAAGGAATCAATTTGCATTTTTAGACCCAAAAGAAATCAAATCAGCAAGTATTTATTGAATTGTTATTACAAAAATAGATTTACCCATCCTTTTTAAACAGTAAATTAAAATTTCGATTGATCTAGAGAAAGCTCGATCCAAAATTGGGATTTTCCCGCCAATTCCCTCTCTCCTCCTTCCTCCCCAATTCCGACCACCCCTCCGCCCATTCCAGGCGAGCTCGTCGTCGTTGTAGACACTGAGCAGCGTCGACTGCTCTGTTCTTCAACCGACGGCGAACAAAGCCAGCCGACTCGAGCCCTCCGGCCGCCGCAGCTCACCACCGAGGCTCCCAGTCCGCCTTATCTTCCATTTCCCGACCTTCCTTGTCAGTGTCGACGTCGTCGTCATCGACGGACAACTGATTGTTCCGGTCCCCGACGTTTCCGACCGCGAGCCGCCGAGCGAAGCTACTCCGCCGTGGTGCCCATCGCTTTCGAACCACCTCATTCTCCACCGCGACGAGTCCACGACGAACGCTGCCGACCATCGACAGACTCGATCCGGCAGCATACATCACAAATCGATGATCCGTCTTCTTCCACTCCTTTGGTATGTTCCTTTACTCCTATGTCAAATTCCAGTGACTAATTCATGAGTTTGATCACTCAATTTTTTGAACTCCCAACATGAGTGAGTCGTTGGAATTAATTTATGTTTCTATTTTCTGGAAGTTTTTAAGGAAGCCATGTTCATCGCGTAAATTCTCCTCCGACAGAGATCGGCTGCTTCTGATGCGGTGCTGGTATAATCCTCTCTAACCCCATGTTAAATTTTGTTCAATAATTCACTCGTTTGATCATTCAAAATTGACCCCCAAAAGGGGGTAAATGAATTAAGTTTATGTTCCATTGGAATCTCTCGGGTCGGGGTCCGTTCCTTCGATCCGGACGACCCTGTCACGAACCGTACGCAACCAAATGTGTCAACAACAATTCCTGATGTGCGGGAATTGACAGATCGCAATTTTGTTGACCGAGCGCGACGAATTTAGTCTGTATCCGTCAATTTATCTTGTATTGGTGGTTTTGTAACTTCTCCAATTACTTTCCTTGTTCTCGTCGGATCACGACGAAGATTATGCCGTTGGATACGCGCCATCTTACTTGATTCAAATTAGGGTTATTACTGTGATTCGTGATCTATTAGTTGTTATTGTGTCTCATATATTGGGAATTGGACGGAAAAAGTACTTTGGTAGGCATGTGGTCAATCCAAACAACATCTATCCGTATTTGTATGCGAACGATAGTCGCCATATACTAAACATGTCGACGTACCGGATTACTCCCAGCCGTCTACATGCCGAAAGTAGTATTGCAATCACACGAGTTACTTGTTGGTATTGTTATTGATTTACAATTATTCTTTACATATACTATCATTCTCTATTGATCTTATCAGTTAGCATATACCATGATTTATGGCTTATGTTCATTACAGTTTCACTATGTGTCACTACCTTTTCATGTATTTCTTATAATCGTAGATTTATATTTTATTGATTTATAGTTGTAATTGTATTTTGCACTAAATTTGACTGGATAACATTGACAGTTTAAACGACTCTCACTCTAGTTTATGAAGGTCACTATTGGGATCGAGGTTCTTTATCTTATTCTTCTTGTTGATAGTCTGAAATAGATAGCTTTCATTTGTATTTTGTGGATGTATATATTGGTTGTTATTACAATTGCTATGAGATATTGAGATATAAACATCGTACTATCGCTAATATCGCGTCGTAGGATTAATGTACTCACATATTCGTACTCAATTATTTGGAGCGGGGCCTGACACAATCCACACCGCGTTTGCAATATTTACTAAATAAATCCTCTATAAGATTGCTTCCTCTATTGCTCAAAGGATTAAGTACAACGCCTTGGGGCTCATTCTTTCTTGTCTTTCGAAGTGCATCCTTATTTTTCTTTAGAAAGCGCTGGTCGACCATCTTTGTATTGCCGTTCTCCACCAATTCAATCCCACAAATTTGGAATTGGAACAATCATCTCATTCGAATGCTCCAGAAATTGAAGTCCTTCCCAGTAAACTTTGGAAACTAAGACTAAGAAATTGTTCTTCAACGACATCTTCAATTCAAACAATGCTCACTACTATGATGATCTCCTGATCTCTTACACTAAAAAAATACATGAAAATAATGATGGAATTTTCCGTCGCTATTTTCTTAATTTTCATCCGTTGGTATTCACTGTGTTGTAAAAAATTTAGTTGTTGAATCATCACTTGATTGACATGCATCCTAAGGAAGGATTAGTGACGAACTCTAATGAAGGAATTCTGATGGGTTAGCGACCTAATCCATCGCTATCTGTCTGAATTCTGTTGCTAAAGGGATAAATAATATAGTAATATAGTCTAAACTATTAACGTAACCATCGAAAATTAACAGGAAAGTAACGATGAATCTACTCTCTTGTCATAGTATTTGGATATACTGAACATGAAACTTAAAATGTGTCGACAAAATCAGACCTTCCTAAGAAGTCACCAGCATTGTAATGGGCTTGATCCAATATATTTTGGAACTGGAACATGACACATGGGCTCGAAGAATTGTGTTAAACTCTTCCAGAGGTTTAGAATGTGTCAAACCGTGTATTTGCTAAATATAGCATCAAATTTTGATGGCTAAACCTTCAAGAAAGAACAAATTTCTATGATAATGTGAAACTTTTTACTCCTAGCGGTAAGGGAATTGGCATAGATGTATATGATGGTAGGACAAACCTTCCTTCAGTATCGTAACTCTCGGTATCGCTTCCATGCTTGCATTATGTATATCGGTAGGAGAGGTGAAGGTATCCTTCCTTTTTTTTTTTTTAAATCAGCAACTTTATAAATCAGATGATTACACAATTCTTGAGGTTGAAATCGTGCTCCCCTGCACTCATGAAGTATGATTTATTAAGCAATATTATCAAGATTGTCCTAAACAACTGCTAAACTACACTTTTTTTATAGCCATGTAAGATTAATCAAGCCTTAGAATGCAATTCAATGATTTTCAAAACTAGCAAATCTAATACAAATGAAGTACTAATTTTGGCACTTTATGATATCAGTTTATAGGCTATTTAAATCTATTAATAAACAAAAGTCTCACCAGTTTATAGAATTATAACCATTATATTTTACCAGACCTACTTTTTTAGAAATGTACTTGATAACTCTTTGTACCAGAGAAACAACACCCTTCCTGCAGAACTTGGTCGGATGCAGAATTATTTGACATACTGTTACATATATAATGAAACCATTTGAGTTTGATTCTAGCTCCGTCTATGTAGATGAGTGCTCTATCAAAAATTACTTGCCAAAATTCTACAAAGGCATTTAAGTACAGACGACACAAAAAGAAAAGGATATTGATCATTGTACTTAGACCCACCCAGTGACTTCAAAATGATTACTGGAGTATGATTGTAATTCGTCGCGCTTGTAATCTACTCTTTCAAAGATTTAGCACTACTTTATATTAATTCGATCGCTCAAACTTCAATTGAGTTCATAAACAATTCACCGAGCAACCACACCAAGTACAATATGATAACACCAACACCAGCAACAAAACCTTCAAATCTGTAGAAACCTGGTACCAAACTTTTGTTTCAGTGAAGCATAATATAATTTGCAGATAACCTCAGTTCCCAATCTGCTGACACAAGAACTAATCAAAATATTTTATGACCCGATAAAATTTGTTTTGGGAAAGAAGATATTAAATGAATAACTCATGAAAAGAATATTGATATCAAGAATTTCATAAGAAAAAAATTATGATAAACTGAAATAAAAAACATAGCTTAAGAATAAGTAGAACAGACATTCTAATCATTTTAGTCCGCATAAAAAGAATTTTTATTTTTATGATGTCTAAAAGTCATATACTAGAATACCAAAAGACATGAGAGTAGGTCAGACTAAAGAACAATTTTTGCTATCAAAATTCTCTACCCTTCATTCGATCTAACAATCTCACGCTCTCAATTAATCTCCTCTACCCTTCCGTTGTTGTTAATCTCCTTTCTCTCCCTCTCTTTGTTTTTTGAAGGTAACTGAACAACAGATAACATGTTACAATTTTACTCTTGAATCTAGGACTTCAAAGAACTGATGACGTCATATATATAGATTTTTCTCACCGATTACCATATTTGCATATTTGGTCATATGATTCAAGTTTACAAGTCTACTGCATATATAATTACTCGTGTATACGTACCAAATTCAAATTCAATACTTTAGATGCTTGATTTCTTTCTATAGGCTTTTATTTGTTATGTTTCTTTTGGAGATACACTAATGTACAATTGTACATATATCTATAATCTATTAAATTACAAACTTGCAGTAGGAGGTTATATATGAGAAAAATACCACGAACTATAGCTTTGAGGGCACTATTTTTAAAGTTCATCTCATATATTAAAATCTAAAGTCCAGCACTGGATGAGCCTCCAATGTCCACAACTAAAGGATTGTTCAAGTGTTAATAATTGATAGGGAGTCTACCATAGATAACTTGATACCCTAACTTCATAATTCAATAATGGATAGATATACAATGATTGTAGGCTAAATTATCTCAATGGCACCCCAACTCTAGTTTTTGGTACCGTAATTTTTCACTGTTTAATTTTGACACCCAAACTTCATAAATTATTTAATTTTTTAAAGCACCTTATGTCCAAATTTAGTTGCAAATAAGAATTCGTGGTGAACAAAATAGTACTGTTATTCATTTAATTAGAAAAACTAACACATTATCCAACAACAAACAACTATTAAGAACCAAAATTTTTACGAAAGATGTTTTATAAGAGCAATTTATGAAATTAGGATACTAAAATCAAATAGTGAAAAGTTCTTTTTTTTTTGTTTGAGATGTCCGACGTTACGTACGGGACTTTGTACACGCTGCATTATATGCCTTTTGGGCGTTGCCTCCAATTCCCACCATTTTTATTAATGGAAGGAACAATATGCCTTCGTAACTCGATCTACTAATATTCCGTCACCGAGTCAGGCGAGGGTCATTCGAATTGGGCAACACTGAAAAGTTGAAATGCCAAGAATGATCAAATGCTATACTTAGATGCCATGGGATAATTTAGCCATGATTTTATGTAGTTACTTAATACTTATCCAGATTTCTGGACTGCCATATATATATATATATATATACTCTATGCGGATATTCGTTACATAACCACTCCACTAGTCCACCTATTGCCGACTACTTCTTGTATGCTAACGTTCTTGAAACGTCCCTTATAAAACCCTGCTCTAGCAACCATGCAGTCTCTCTTTCTCTCTCTCTCTCTCTCTCTCTTCCTCTTCCTCTCTTCTTTCATTCTCTCCCACTTTTTCTCTTTTCTTTCTCGCTCTCTTGAAATGACGAAGGACAAGCTCCAACCCATCCTGGAAGGCCTACTTCAGCCTGACGAGCCCTCTCCTAGCAGACACTCTGCCAGTAGCAGCACCGTCCGCGGCCCTATCTTTCCCTGGCAGTGCAACAGAGACTTCGCAGAGGCCTACACCGTCATCAAGAAGCTCGGAGAGGGCGGCTACAGCTCCGTCACCCAGCTCGTCAAGGACCAAAACAGCGGCAAGCTCTTCGCCTGCAAGGTCATCCCGGCCAACAGGCGCGAGCTGATCCGCAGGGAGGTCGAGGTCCTTCACCACCTCACCGGCTACCCGAACATCATCGACTTCGCGGAGGTCCTCGAGGGGAGGGAGGACGTGCACGTCGTCGTGGAGTACGCCGAAGGGGGGAGCCTCCACGAGAGGATGCGCCCTCTATTCAAGCCGCCCGCCAGGTCGGCGCACGGCCTCCTCAAGAACCTCCCCAGCTTCAAGAGGAAGCCCTGTGGCGAGGAGGAGGCGAAGAGGCTGTTTAGGCAGATAGCAACAGCGCTCCGCGATTGCCACGGCTTGGGAGTGATGCATAGGGACGTGAAGCCAAAGAACTTGGTCTTCTTGACCAAGAAGAAGGACTCGCCGCTCAAGCTCATAAACTTTGGCCAGTGCAACTTCTTCGCACCAGGTAGTAACGTTATATATATTCAGTAAGAAATTCTTAGGTTATTTCCGAACATATGCTCATGTTATCAAGAAATCGTTTTTTTAAGATTAACTTATAGAACTAGAATGGTTCTTTAATTTGTCACTCTTGTACTGCTAATCAATTTTCTTGATAGTTCAAGAACATTTCATATGGTATTCAAATATTTCATGTTTTTTATCATCTAAAAGAAGAGCACGAGACTTGATGTTTATTCAAATATATAGTTCTTCAATTGACTCCTTTGATAACTTTTGAATCAAGAAATTGATATAGTTTAGTTAAATGATGCAAGATCATGGGTTTTAAGACTAAGGGCAGAACCATTCTTTACTTGATTCCTTTGATAATTTTTTCCTTGTGTTTTTTTTTTTTTTTTTGTATATTTTTTTTTCTTGGTATCAGCCAGCCCCTCCTAGCCTACTCCAGCTCACCCCAACTTAAATTTCGGGTTCCGAAATAATCAAGATATCTCACAAAGTAATCAACATTCAAACACAGTTGTAGTGTAGATATAGTCCTAGATTTGGTACACGTCTACAGTGCTAGCTACACAATTTGTACGTCTGCTTCTGTGCGTGCCGATAGAATTTCTATCGTGACAGTAGATATCTGCTTCATGCAGGAGAGATGTTTGATGATGGGAGCAGGGGAGTTTTGTTTCATTCAGGAGAAATTCCATATGTAGCTCCTGAAGTAGTCAAGAATCAGCGTTACGGACCAAAGGCCGATATATGGAGTGCTGGAGTAATCCTTTACTCTCTTCTTTCTGGTGCACCTCCTTTTTGGGCAGGTTAATTCTCATCTTTGTCAAATATTCTTAACTAGCTATCAGAAAGGATCATGATTTAAAACTAGAGTTAATATCCTTGTTTCATGCAGATGTAATGGAAGATTTGCCTGAAGCTATTAGACAGAGCAATTATAATGACTACACATCTAATTGTTGGCTGAAGATATCTGATATTGCTAAAGACCTCCTCTCTCGAATGCTGAAGGAAAATCAAGAAGAGCGGATTTCTGCTGCGCAAATACTGGGTAGGTTAAAAGAAAGTAATTCATCAAGTACTTTTCAGTTTTATAGTTTAATATCTTTAAACAATTCAATTCTTTTTTCTTTTTCTTTTTTTTCTTTTTTGCAGAACACGCGTGGTTTGATACAAATGGTGTCGCATCTTCTACACCAAGTGCGATACCAATTATATCAAGAATGAAACAGTTTCAAGGAATGTGCATGTTTAAGAGAGCGGCATTCGTGGTGAGTATGATTTGTTTGTTAATTTTCTTCTCAATTACTTGTTTGCGGACACAATTTAACCTGATTGATTACTTTTTATTATTTCGTTTTTTTTTTTTGCAGATGATTGCAGAAAATCTTTTGGAAGAAGAAGCTGTGGGCTGGATAAGAATTTTTAAATCTTTAAGCGGAAATGGGGAAAGTCTAACTTTTGAAGATCTGAAGAATGCTCTACATAGATGGGGTGACAACCCCCTTGATTCTCAAATGAATCGCCCGTTGTTCGATTCAGTATGATCTTCTCTATCTCTGTCTTTCCTGTAATTTTGTTTTTGCTTTTTTTTTTTGTTTTTGTGAACCTTCTTCTTCATAGATTATTCATAAAGTACTTGCCTATCCTGCCCAGTTGTGTGGACCGTAATTGTAATAATGTAATTTTGCAGTCCTATATCAACATCATATGTCCCAAGAAAAGAAATAAATTATGCACCATTATTCAGAATTCTGCTTTTAACCAGGGAGTCCTGATTTTGTTGTAGTGATCATAAATTAATACTGACATGGCTTCCTCACAGATCGATATGGACGGCGATGAAAAGATCAATCTGACAGAGTTCGTAGCAGCTACAATGCCTTCGAAGCGAATTGAGCTGGGCACTCGTCTTTCTGTGGCATTTCAGAAGTTTGGTATAGGCGACGATGGGTAAGTTAATTTTGTCTTTCCTACGTCCAATAATCATGTGGAATCTATGTCTAGTTATTATATTTAACTGCTCAAAAAGTTTGTGATATTCTTTTCCTTGTTCTTTTCGAATAGGTGTATTTCAAGGATCAATCTGAGACGAGCTCTAAAGCTAAATGGCTTTCCTGATAGGAAGATAGAAGAGATTTGTGCAGAAATTTATCAGGTAAGGCTCTTTCTTATTTTCGAACATGGAAATTTGAATTCTTCTTTCCTGCTGAAAAAAATAGAGAATAAAATGGATATTTAAATGGATTGAACCCTTAATTTAACAACATTAAAATTGTTATTCATTTTGCAGGATAGAAAAATCGACTATGAAGAGTTTCTGACGATGGTGAAGAACTAAAATGCTCTGTCAAGTTGGCGAGGAGGGTGGGAGGCAAGCAGTGTGTAGATAAGTTCTGGTTACAGCTTCAGACGGGGTCATCAAACGAGAACTATATGGTTGTTGGTAGATGTTATAGTTTCCTTCATTGATTTCTATACTGTAACCATTTTTACTTACAAGTGTGAGCAATTCTTTGTTAGTACCAGTTGATACCATTTGCGCAGTTTGCAGCTTTGCTGCATTTTTCTGTTACCTGAATTGAAGATCCCATTTTTTTGTCTAATGCTGAATTTTGGTTTTCGGAACATAGTATTACCTTATTTACTGAATCATCGGTGCAGTCATACTGCAGTTTGCTAAATATTGAGACTAGGAGCAGGTTACTTTGGATGTCCCTTCCCCCCTCACCCTTGGCAATGATATATAAATGTTAAATCAAAGGTGCTCTACACCTTTAGGAGAAGGTTATTTTGAAATCTTTGGTTTGTTGTGTGGGTTTCCATTTGGGCTTCATTTTACCTTTGCCTCTTCCTCATCTTCTAAACTGATACTACAGTGGAAACATAGGATCTGTCGGAGAATATTGTTCGACAGGATTATGGTTTGGGTATGTTTCCAACACTAGACGGGGTCATTAACCGAGAATTATATGGGATGTTATAGTTTCCATCATTAATTTCTTTACTGTAACAATTTGTGCTTACAAGTGTGAGCAATTCTTTATTAGTACCTGTTGATTCCATTTGTGCAGGTTGCAGCTTTGCTGCATTTTTCTTACCTGAATTCAAAATCTCTTTTTTTGTCCAATGCTGAATTTGGGTGATTATATGGTTTTTGGTATTCGGAACATGGTATTACCTTATTTACTGATACTACATCTGATCTTGGTACTCATGGGGTGCAGTCATGCTGCACTTTGCTAAATATTGATACTACATCTGATCTTGGGATTCATGGTATTACCTTATTTTGCTGCCGGGTTATTTTGGATGTTCATCCCCCCTCACCCTTGGCAATGATGAGAAAAGTAAATGTTATTATCCAAGGTGCTACACATTTAGTGTGGATGATTAGTTTGACGGTTGCATCGATATTCATTGAAATCTTTGGTTTGTTGTGTGGGTTTCATTTGGGCTTCATTTTACCTTTTCCTCTTCCTCATCTTGATACTACATTTGAAACATAGGATATGTCGGAGAATGTTCGACAGGATTATGGTTTGGTATGCTTCCAATACTAGACATTAGTTATTCCTTTGAATTTTTCGGGATCTCATGCTGGGTTTTATTTCATATTTTGCATCATTATGTGAGCTTCATTAGTTATCTTTATAGTTAATCTCATATTCGACTTTAGTTTCTTGATTGCTTGTCATGAGTTTCTTAACTGCTGAGTACTGCTTGTTGAGTGGTTTTAAGCTTCCCCCCTCATTTTGGTACTCTAGAGATGGTGCTTAAATCGAATTTGTGAAACAAACTTCATAATTAAGTGTACTGCATTGGGGGGAAAAACAACATTTCTGTGCTGATTTGGTTGTATTATAATTTGGACTGTTAGAGGACTTTATTCTGCAGAAACTGTAATAATTTGGAAAGTTTGAAAATTTTGTGGTTTGTAATATTATTTCAAGAATTCATACTAGATTCGGAATGTTGGAGATTTTCTTGAATATTGTACGGTTTTTAATATCTAGGCAACATTAGTAATTGAAAAAACTAATTTAATTAAGTTTTTGTAACAACCTAGTTACTATCTTGTAGATTGCCTCTCTTCTTAATTTCTCTTTCCTGCCCAGGTATTTAAATAAATTGTAGACAGTAATTTTTTTTTTTGGGGTGGAGGGTGGGGGTGGGGGGTGAGTATTTTAATATTTTATTGTTATAATAATTGTGTGGTTATTAGATATTAAGAAAATAAATGGAAACAAATAAAGAAAGGACGGATAACCGTTCCATATCTAAAAGAGAAGTATCGTGTCACTTTAATTCCAACCAAACAAAAAAAGTAAAAAAAAAAAAATTACGTTCTACTTCTACTTTCAACCAAATACAAAAACTTATAAATAATCATTTTCTTTCCTCACTTTCCTACCCAACCGAACAACATTTCATTTTCTAAACACCAAGGAAATTTGTCCATTTTCTCCCACTTCCAACTTACCAAACACCCCCATTAGTCCTACAAAACCCTATAGAATTGAGATGGAGATTATTGAGTGTTAAGAAGCACCGTGCTTACCTTCCTTCTTGAAGGGGCTTTGGTTCCAGTCCCTGAACTATAGTAATACAAGTACAATCCATTATATCAAGAGCCAGCAACAACAAAACCTTTATACCTAAATTTTGGGGTCAGCTATTATTTTCTTGCTTTGTTAAGGACCATTTCCGCTCTAACTAGCAACCATGATTGCAATGATAACCCACCTCAATTAAGACTAAAATAACACCTTGAAGGGTCCAACCTCTGTCAAAATGTGATAAATCTCACAATGAGACAAGTTGAGAATGTACTAATCTAATTGCGACCAAAACTTAGTTTTCACCATAATAAAGAAAATACATTATAAAATGCAAACAAAAGAGAAACCACAACTTATTGGTAATTACATACAACAAGAATGTCGACCATAATCGGTCATGAACTTTGCTATATATTAACTTTGTATGACCGACAACAAGTTAAACGAACTTTGCTGGGCAAGGTAGGTCCCCTTCATTTAAACTGAAAACCCATCATTGAGCATATGCTTTTTTCGTCTTTGAGGATTTGGTTTTAGCAAAAAATGCTGACAGCATGCTCTTATTGCCAACAGGAGGACGGTATAATTGTAGACCAGAATTTTCGAAGGATCTATACGCTGATAAGGGCTTCGGAAGCTCCAAAGTGACCTGTTATAAATTAAATAAACCAATTCTTAGATGAAAAAAAAAACAAAGAGAACTTAGTAGTTTAGGTATTATGGAAAACTAGTGAAAGCAGTAGTTTCAAATTAAGTGCAAATGTCATAAATCCCCAAACTTTGGCACACCTGTTTTCTCTACATCTATTTATGATTTGTATCCACTTAACAAATCAAGTTAATAACGTGTATTGGGGACCCACTACGTATCTAAGTACAAGTTTACTAATAAATCAAATGTATATTGTCTACATACATCTCTAAGTGATAAGGGTGGCGGTTTCCTTCAAAGTTTACTGGAACAAGTTCCACTTACCAATAGATCAAACATATATATCTACACTTTACTAAAGCATAAGTTGGTAGTTTCCTTCAAAACTCAACTCACTGGAACAAAGTCGTGGTGATTTGAAGAAAGCTAATATGCACTTAAATACCATGACTTTGAGATTTTGATAAATTGCTACCATAAAGTTTTGGTTTAAGTTATTTCGTACCTTTAAGTTTCAAACTACCATTTGTTAAAATTTCATCCAAAAGATTCCCATGTGACATGCACATAACCAACTTATGACAATTATACCCTTTTGAGAGAAATAGAAGCCTGATTTACTAGGTCCTAATATTATTCCCCCCTTTCCTCTCTTCTTCTCCTCATCAATCCACAACACACTGCCTTAACCCTAACCCTAAATTAGAGAGCCACTGGGAGGCCATCCTAACCCTAAAACAGAATTTTATAAGAAATTGAAAATTTTTATCATTTTTTTTTTGAGAATTTAACAAAAATTTGAGGATTTTACTTCAAAATTTTCTTACCACTTGAAGAATGAAGTACAATCGTTCTTAGAAGTCCGAAACTTTCTCCAAATCGTCAAATCCGAACAAACATTAGGGATTCAAAGAGGAAACATTAAAAGTTAAATTAGAGATTTGAAAAGAGAATGATTTTGGATTCTTTTTTGAAGTAGGTTAAGAGCCGGTTGAATGAAAAGGAAGATGGATTAGTTTAAGTCAACGGCAAAAAGGTCATTTCCGGTGGTGTTATGCACTAACTAACTAATGGTTGAAACTTTATTGTAGGAATTTAAACTTTATGGTAGCAATTTGTCAAAATCCCAAAGTTGATGGTACTTACGTGCAAATTAGCTGTTGAAGAAACCCTCTCCAGGAATCCAGCAAAGTGTTATCATAATTAGCATTTAAGTTGATTATATAAATACTTATTTGAGGGGACTCCATTTTAGGTGGCAGGTAATCAGCAATTTTTCTACAGGTTTGTATATAACTTTTGGGATATATACTTGAGTAGAAATTATGAAAGTCAGCAAGTCAGCAATTTGGTACTGTTATTCCTTTTCACTCTTTTGCTTAATTTGTCAGTAATTTCCTATAGAAAAGTGCTTCATCTTACATCTTCGTGTCGACGTTTTATATTCTAGGGGAACTTGGAGGATGCACATTCGTTAAATGAGTTTAAAGTGCATATCCAAAAGGTAGGTTTACTTGTGTGTCAACTTTCAGCCTATGTTTTATCACATGGCCCTCTCGTGCTCATAGCTAGCTTGGCTTGGATGATGACGAGTAAGTCAGCATTTTGATTTTAAGAAAGAGTAGGTGCAGAATTGACTAATATGTTAGAGGGTAGCCCTTAAGAAGGATGCATGGAAGATAAGGTCCCATGTATATGAAATCCAAAGTTTGGGATAAAGGCATTGTTGTCCAGGAAACACACACACTCAAAAAATCCATGACGTGTCAGTGTCGCGTCGTGTCATACACTCAACGGACACATGATCATAATAGGTGCCAAATCCATGTCACCGTGTCTGAGGCAACATAGACTGTTGTTCATGTTTTAATGGTGCACAATTGACCAATATGGTATAACATTTGCACAATTTTTCTATGCCATCCTAACTGAATAACTTTAGGATAGACTAGGCTCTCTCTTTTTTCCCCATCAATAGAGAGATAGCTGAGTTGACAAAAAATGATCCGAGGCAGCCCAAAAAAAGGAGCAATCCTTATTTGTGAATGGTGGGGTAAGTTGGACTGGAAATTAGATCTTACCCTCTGCCCGAATGTTTGCAGAGCTTTAGCCTCAATGGTTGAATGAAGATGAGTCGACAAAGGCAATACGTTAGCAGTTTCATTTGCATCTGCAATATCCACAGATTCAGACAAAAGAGTTAATTTACCCATGAATGAAAAATGGAAGGAAAGAAATAAAAGCTCCACAAAAGAGGTTACTAATTATGTAAGGTCATATGATATACTAGAACAAAGAAAAAAAAAGGTACCCAGTAGATGGAAAGCTTCCGGAGTAATTTTAGAAGCTATGGAATCTCCATTACTGTCAGAACAAAAACTATTTATTGATATTCATTTCAGAAATAAAATAGAATTTAGCAGGGTATATCACTATATTGTGATGCGACAGAAACCACACAAAGAGTGCACAAAAGGGAAATCCAAGAACTTGCCTTGTACTTGCCTTCAGACCTCCATCAGGTGCAGAGTTGTTTTCCGAGGCAAGATGCCAGGAAAGGGTTCTTGATGCAGGGGTACCTACACGGCCCATTAGTCATAGAGATAAAAAATAAAATCTTAATTGAATATTAAGGAAAAAGAAATAAAACACATGAAGTTGCATCAACCCGCAAAAAAGCTTCAAACCTGGAGGGTGAGGACGTGGTGTTGCTTCAATACGGTTTTGTTTATCATCTGTTGTTGACAATCTTGTTCTACGTGCCTTTGGACCGACAGAGTCTACCTTGGCAACTAAAATTAGTAGTTAATTTACAATATCATTGTTTTGAGAAAGAAAATAAACTAAAAAGAGTAATTAGTTCTAATCTTACTTGGTAAAATATAGTGTTTATGATGTCTTTGAGTGGGTGCAGACATTTGTTGCTGGCTAAGACCTTCCTTGTCGGTGTAAGTTTGGCATGTAAGAACTTGCTATATTTAAGATAGCCAAGTTAGTTTTTCACTTAAACTTTGAACTGGAACATGAACCATTTGGGAACAGTTACCTGGTTAAGACATGAAATCTTGAACTCCACAGTTGAAACATCTAATACCTGTTGCTCAAAGAGGTCTGTCAATTTGTAAGCAACAGTACCAAGGTGATCAACAGCATTCACAAGCGCACGAACAGTATAATCTTTCAAATTGTCCAGTACCCTGAGAGAAGTTACTTTAGTTTATCACAAGTGAAGAAATGCAATTTGCCACGCAACAAGCATCTATATGCTCAACTACTGGCTGCATCAGTAAATAAAACAAAATTCTCGACAGGCAACTAGATTTCTACTTAAATAAAAAATGTTGTTTCATGATAAACTTATCCAGATACACTGATCATAGATCTTAATACCACTTAGAAAGGTAATCTTTGGGCGGGTTTCCTTCCTATGAGGAGAATGCCTGAAGGTTGGTGACGAGCGTCATTCGAGTAGAAGCAGCTCTGAACGGAAAGGTTAGTGATGCGTACTCTTTGAAGAGAAGAAGCTCGGAAGGTCGAAGGAGTCGACAAATAGCTTGGGATTATGTACTTCCAATGCGGGGGTATCTAATGACAATCCTGATGTATGTACCCCCAGTGTTAATATATGTTTTGGGAGGGGTACCGTCACTCTCGGGTTACATACAGCCAGGTTGGGAGTATGTACCACCAGTGTTACACTATGTTCTGGGAGGGTACCGTTAGTCGGAGGTACATGTCGCCAGAATGAGAGTATGTACCACCATAAGGTTTTTTTAAAAATCATATTTGACGGTCCCGATCGCTTCTTATTATGATGATTTCTGAGAGAAGGTTTAATAGGATTTCTCATCCCATATTGGGGGCATACGAAGGTTGAGTTTTCAGCAAAGGCTTGCAACTTCCAAGAAGAGGGAGAAGGAGATTGGGAGAAGTCGTGGCTGATTCAAAGAAGATTGTTCGAGGATTTCCACATCGGTTCCTCTTCGTGATTCTCCACTTCGATAACTTGTTATTATCTCCATTATAATCATTTCCATTCATTGAGTAGTTGTGGTGATTTGTTGGAAGATTGGTAGGAGAACTTGTATAGGAGTTGTGTATTCCTTTATTCCAATAATGGAGCTTTTCCAGGTTGAGCTCTGATAGTCATATGGTTTTCTTCCGTATTGGATTTCCACACCAAAATTATGTTGTGTTTGTGATTGTGTGGATTATGGTATTTGTATGTGATTGTTAATTGCAGGATACTTTATTTTAGTTCAGTTCTCACAAAGTACTTTCGGTCAAGAACGGTTGTTATTTTGCTGTATTATTTTCTCCGTATCCAACATAGTGGAATCACAGCATCAGGTTGGAAGTGCCAGATGTTTGACAAATTGATTGAGAGAATAGATGGTTGTGAAACAAGTTCGTATAGTTAACCTAAACGTCACGAACTTTCACCATGGCGAGGGAAGATGAAGGATCTTCTATTCCTGAAGAAGTTGTCTCTACCTATTTTTTCGTCCGAAAAACCTAAGGATAAATATGATAAGGAGTGGAATTTTGAGCACCAATAGGTCGACGATTATATCAGACAATTTGTATAGCAACGTATATAACCATATCGCGAGTGAAGTCCCTGTAAGGACTTCATGGGACAAGTTAGAGTCGATATACGTCAAGAAGACCTACATCAAAAAACTATTTTCAATCCGACTGATGATGGATCTCAGGTACAAGGATAACATATCGATTGCATATCATGTGAATGAATTCCAGTGTGTGATGGACCAGTTGTCGACAATTAACATCAAGTTTGATGATGAGATTAAGGGACTTTGGTTGCTAGATACTTTTCAGACTCGTGAAAAACCATTCAAGTATCTATACTTCTGCTCCCGATGATTGTCACGTTAGATATTGCCAAGAGTGGGATACTGAATGAGCAGATGCGGAGCAAATATCTGGATACGTCATCTTTATCATATTCTAAGACGTTAGTGTCCATGAGACGGGGAGAAACAAAAGGTCCAAGAGGCAAAGACAGAAGCATGGGGAAGTCCAAGGCTCGGTACAAGGAGTTCAAGTTCTATTACTAAAGCAAGAAGGACCACATTAAAAGTAATTTCTTTTATGGAAGAAGAGAGAAAAAAACGACAAGGAGAAGCCATGAGAGAACACTGCAACAACTATGCAGCGTCAACACATAGAGTTAACATTATCATTGTACGTGATAAGGTAGCCATGAACCTCTTCTGCGATGATACTAGTTGACTGGTGGGCTTCTACACATGTATCTCACAATAAGGCACATTGGAGTTACCTTAGTCATCAGGGGAGTTTGCCATGTCCGCTTCAATCTTGTATCAATTAGGATGCTCAATGACGAGGAATACTCCAGTCTCTTTGGAAGTAGTCAGTAGAAGCTTACAAAGGGTTCAATGGTTACTGTCAGGGAAGCAAAAGGTTCGGTCTCATTTATATGTAGGGGAGCCAAGGGTGTACATGAGGCCAACATAGCGACTGATGCATGCACCGAGCTATAGCACAAGCGGCCCAGTCAGATCAGCAAGAAGGGGTTGAGCTACCTTGTGAACCAAATGGTGCTTCTAGGTTTGCAAAGTTAGAGAGATGTTCACACTGCATGGTTGGAAATAAGCATATGGTGTCGTTACAAAGTCACTCATCTTCAACAACGCCGGCGTTGCTCGAGTTGATTCACTCGGATGTTTGGGGTCTGTTGAAGGTAAAAAATATTTGTGGAACTTCTTACTTCGTAACTTTTGTAGATGATTGTTCCATGAAAGTCGGTCTACGCGATTAAGACCAAGGATCAGGTACTTGCAACTTTGTACAGGAGGTCGAGGGTGTACATGAGGTCAACTGAGCTATAGTACAAGCGACTCATCATATTATCAAAAAGGGGTTGAGCTACCTTATGATCCGAAAGGTGCTTCCAGGTTTGAATCTCACGAAGTTAAAGAGATGTTCGCACTGCATGGTTGAAAAACAACACATAATGTCATTTCAAAGTCACCCATCTTCAACAAAGTCGACGTTGCTCGAGTTGATTTACTCGGACGTTTGGGGTATGTTGAAGGTAAAAACTATTTCTTCTGCTTCTTACTTCGTAACTTATAGTAATGAATGTATAGGCTAGTATCCTACTACCCTAGGGAGCACGGGTCGAAATACTAAGCGTAGGTAGGCTAACTTGGTAATTGCCTAGGTTAGAATTTACCTTTGTAAAAGGGTAAATTAGGATATTGGCCTACGGCCAAGATTTGAGTTTCGAAGTCCAAGATAGACTTGGACTTGTATATTATTTGTGTTTGGACTTGACAGGTTATATTTTATCGTCATGTTGTCTTTATCTTTCAGTCTTTACTTATCATCTTAGAGTTGTGATTGAGCACTCATATATATTCATTGCTTGTCCTCCGTTCGGAGTTGACCATATTCTCGACAGGTTTTTGATATATATATATATATAAACTGTTGTTAGAGTAGAAAACCTACAGCGTTCCACGTCGTTTTTACGGTGAGGGCTGGACGTTATTACGTACACGTGCCCTTATAGCGGGTGCGGGTCGTGACACTCCACTAAAAACGTGTCACGACCCGCACCCGCTGTAAGGGCACGCGTCAAGATAGGAGCTGTAGTCAACACTCTAAGACGAGTGCCGCTACGACATCGCACTAATTGCGACTTCAGGACCTGCGTGGACCACCACTAGTGTCCAGGCTACCCGGGTCTCCAACTTAAGTCCGAATTGGGTAAAATTCAAACTAAACCAAACAAATCCCTAAAAATCATATAAAATCAAATAAAATTTCTAAAAATCATTAAACTTGGAAAATGACAAAAATATCCCTAATTTGAAAACTGGGGGTGACAAATCTACCCTCCTTAAAAAATTTTGCCCTCGAAATTGAATGAGAACTAACACAGCAATCATGAATTGAACAAGGAAGGAAAAGAAAGAATTTTACCTCAAGGACAATTAAGACCAAGGGTCAGATACTTGCCACTTTCAAAGAGTTTTAGGCCTTCGTGTAAAGGAAAACCGACAAGAATGTGAAGTGCGTTATCTCCGATAATGGAGACGAGTACATATGTTCCTTTGATGTTTACAGCAAAAGAACCAGAAGACTCTGCCAAACATGCCTCAGATAACAGTAGCGGAGTGGATAAATCAGATGCTAGTGGAGAGGGTATTGTGTTTGCTGTCGGAAGCAAAGTTGTCCAACTGTTGCTGGGTTGAGGCTCTATATATTGGAGCTTATATAATTAATATTTCTTCTAGTGCTCCATTACAAGATGACATGCCTGATAAAGTGTGTTATGGAAAAGAACCATCGTACAGTCACATGTGAGTGTTTGAAAGCAATATCTTCATTCATGTACTAAAGGATGAAATGCGTAAACTATAAGCAAAGACTAGACAATGCGTCTTTGTCGGTTACGGTCGGGATGAGTTTGGCTAAACTCTATGACCCAGTGGGAAAGAATATCTACAGAAGTCAAAGTGTGTTGTTCATCGAGGATTAGACAATGACTAACATTCCAGAATCTAATATGCTTTCTGAGGCTAATGATTTGCATGAATTCGAGCTAGATCAGTTCCAGATTGCTGCAGTGTGCCAAATTAGGGAGAGCCAATACATGAAGATGCACCAAACCTGATCATTTGTATGTCAATGATGGTTAATGAGGTTTTCAAGAGAATGAGCATACAAATGAAACTGTTCATAAGGAAGAAGAGGTTATTGGTAACGAACAATCAATACTAGAGGCTCTGTTGAGGAGAGGTAACGGCGAGTGTCAACCATCAATTAGGTACTCCGCCAATGAATACGTACTATCGACCTATGGGGGAGGACCCAAACTTTTTGCAGAGCCGATAGAGGATGTGAACAAGCGGGAGTAGATATAGGCAATGTACGAAGAGACGAATTCTCTACATGCCAATCACACTTATGATCGGGTGTATTGTCAAATGCAAAGAGGGCATTGAAGAATCGTTGGGTGTTCAGAGTGAAGCAGATAGAAGATGCTACTCATTCATGATAGAAAATGAGACTGGTAGTGAAGGGATAAAGCCAACAAAAGGGAGTGAATTTCGATGAAATCTTCTATGCGGTCGTCAAGATGTCGTTTAGTCACATAACGTCAGGTTTGGCAGCAAGGCTCGACTTGGAAGTCAAGAAGATTGACTTGAAGACAACATTTCTTCATGGTGATTTGGAGGAGAAATTGTACATGGAACAATATGAGGATTCCGATGGCAAGGACGAGGAGCATATAGATGAAAAGTCTATATGGTTTGAAGCAGGCTCCACAGTAGTGGTATATGAAGTTCGAGCCATTAGGGGGAGCATGGTTATGCCAAGACGATGTTGGACCACTATGTATTTGTGAAGAACTTTGCCAAGGTTGATTTTGTCATTCTTTTGCTCTATGTGGATGATATGTTCTTAGTTTTGCTTTATGTGGACAATATGTTCTTAGTGGTCATAATGCTTCGAGGATTATGGAGTTGAATAACCAATTAAGTAAACTTTTTTTAGGAAGAACTCGGGTGCAACGAAGACCATTCTCCTGATGGATATCAATCGAAAGAGGGTTGTCTAAGATGTTATTGTTGTCACAGGAGAGTATATTAAAGGTGCTTCAAAGATTTGGTATGGATGGGTCCAAGAAGGTGAACATGCCACTTACAACTCAATTCAAGCTTAGTATCGAGCAAGGTCCACCGACCAAGTAGGAGAAATTGTGTATGGAAAAATATTCTTCAGTCATAGATAAACTCATGTATGCCATGGTTTGTACGAGACCATATATTGTTTATGGAGTCGGAGCAATGAGCCGTTCTCTCTCTAATCCGAGGAAAGAGTAAGCGAGTACTTCGATATTGTTGGCACAATTTATTTTGATAACATTAACAGCATCTTCGTAGTCTAGTTTTTCTCTGTATTTCAGATTGATATTCTTTCAAAAGCTCTACTACATAAAGTCTGTCCATTCAAGCCGAGTCATCAAAGTCTTGAAGACTGAAGAAAAGACCAGCGATCCTTAAAGACGGCTCTCAACACTTCAAGATATCGAGTTTGTACAAGGTCTAGGTCTTTCTGTAAACACTTAAGGTTGGATGACAAAACGAAAAGCTCTTCTATTTTTTCAGTCAAAAATTAATGTCTAAAAGAACGGCATACCGATGATATACTACGGCATACCGACGGTATACCATTTTGTTGGCCACAAAACGTTCTGTGACAAATATCGGCGTACCGACGGTATACTACGATATACCGACGGTATACCGTTTTATTAGCCACAAAATGTTCTGTGAAAAATATCGGAATACCGACGGTATACTACGGCATACCGACGGTATACCATTTCGTGAGCCATAAAACGTTATGTGACAAAACATCGGCATACCGACGGTATACTACGGCATACCATTTTGTTAGCCACAAAATGTTCTGTGACGAACATCGGTATACCGACGGCATACCGCGGCATACCGACGGTATACCGGTTCATCTAATTTGATTTTTGAATGGACGATACTAGCATTAATTGGTAGCATTAAATGCTCCCCAACGGATATAATTATTACCGTTACTGTTCAGAACGGCATACCGACGGCGCATGCCGGTCCATACCGACGGTATGCCGTCTGGACTATATCCAGGAGCATTAAATGCTACCTACTCTTGGTTTCTTTATGAATGGATGCATTCTCTCTCTTGAAGGCTCATCCACTTAAGCCATAAATTTTCCAACAACCAAGAGCTCCACTATTACTACTCTACCCAAGCTTTTAATTGTCATCCATTCCAAAAGTGCTAGAGTATTCAAGAGTCGTACTTTTCGATCTTCAAGTGTTAGAAGATCAACAGTTCTCTTCCTTTCCTTTTGAAGTTGGCGAGCCTTCGTAAGAAAACTCGTGTGTAAGAAGTTGGCGAGTTCTTCGGATCCAAACTCGTGTTGAAGTTGGCGAGTTCTTCGGATCCAAACTCGTGTGTACTATTTTACCAAATAGTGGATTTAAGCCGGAGAGAGTTCCGGGACTGGATTGCCTCTAGGGAGGATACCAGGATACATCGCGTGTTTGATTTTCTAACTCCCTCTCTTTTTAATTAAGTAATATAGCTTCTTGTGTTTAAATTATTTTATTTCCCTATTCACCCCCCCTCTAGGGTTCTACAGATATCTCCAGGACACTTCCAGTTGGAGGCTTTCTGGAGGTTTTCCTTTAGGAGTGATGAGATGAATTTGTTCAGATATATCGATGTTGATATGGCTGGGAACATTGACATTGGAAGATCAACATCATGCTACTTGATGATGTTTGCAGAAGAAGGTGTATTTTGGTAGTTACTATGGTTTTGTCTACGACATAAGCTAGGTTTATTGCAGCCACGAAGGCGTGCAAGGAATTATTGTGGCTGAATAAATTTCTGAGGGAATTGGGATTGAAGCAGGAGAAATATGTTTTACTATGTGACATTCAAAGTGTTATTCATCTCGGTAAGAACCTAGGTATCATAGCATGTCCAAGCATATTGACACTCGATATCACTAACTATGAGACGTGTTGGAAGTGAAGGACGATGAGCTTGAGAGGTCCATACGGATGATAATGGAGTGAATATACTTATGAAAATTTTGCTGAGGGAGAAATTCCAGTTCTTCATGTAGGTCGTTGGAATGACAAGTTCCTCCACATGGTTAGAAAGGGAGAGATTTGTTAGGGTGGGTTCCCTTCCTATGTAAAGAATGTCTGAAGGATGGTAACAAGTGTCATTCGACGAAAAGAAGCACGGAAAGGTTAGTGAAGTGACGAGTGCTATTCGAAGAGAATAAACTCGGGAGGTCGAAGGAGGATACCACCAGTGTTACACTATGTTCTAGGAGGATACCACCAGTCTAGGGTGCAACCGCCAGTCTTGGGTACAACTGCCAGAATGAAAGTGAAGGTATTTTTATCATACTAACGTTCCAAATCGTTTCGTATTATGATGATAGGGTAGGGTTTCATAGGGTTTCTCATTCCATATTGGAGGCATACGAAGGTTGAGTTTTCAACAAGGACTTGTAACTTTCAAGAAGAGAGAAGAAAATTAGGAGAGTTCATGGTTGATTCGAAGGAGATCCTTCGAGGATTTCATATTGGTTCATCTTTGTGATTTTCGACTTCGATAACTTGCTATTTTCTCCATTGTAATTTTATCCATTCATTGAGTAGTTATGGTGATCCGTTGGCGGATAGGTGGGAGAAGTTGTAGAGTAGTGGTGTATTCCTGTATTCCAGTAGTAGTGATTTTTCTAGTTGGACCCTAATTGTCCCATGATTTTCTCCCGCATTGGATTTCCACGTCAAAATTCTCGTGATTGCGATTGTGTGGATTGTAGTATTTGTTCGTGATTGTGCATTGCAGGATAGTTCAATTTAGTTCAGTTCTCACAAAGTACTCTTGGTCAGGAACGGTTGTATTCCGCTGCATTTCACACTTCGTTCCTAACACGTAAAACAAAAACTAGACCATTATTCATTATAAGTTGATGTAGCAACCATCTGGGATAAACCTTCATATATTGGTGGTAGGTACGGTACCGCCATGGACTGGGCAAAATGCCTACTACTATAAACACAATGATAACTTACTTTCTGATATGGTGGTTACTTGTTATGAAGCTTTTGAGCTTTACCTGTCATTTATTTTTAAGCTAATATGTAGATCTTGCGCTACTAAGTATCAGATCTACATTATTCACCATTACTAATGCATCATGATTTCGACAAAGTATTATGTCGGATATGTATCCAACATGCTGTGTATGGAAAATGTTCAGTTTTTTTGAAGTCTCCATGACAATCTGTAGAGGCGGGTCTACCGTCTATTAACTAGAGGTACCTCACACAAATAATATAAACTACCTCATGTCCTGTATAAGTTGTGCCCCTCTAGTTAATAGATATACACTACCTCATGAGGTAGGATATAAACTACCTCATGTCCTGTATATCTCTATAAATGACAAGGTAAAAAGATCGATACCTCACACAAATAATATAAACTACCTCATGTCCTGTAGATCTATAAATGGCTCCTAACAACCCTGTCTCATAATAAGAGATGGACCTAAAGCTATACTGCATAGACACGAATACGACATGACATGGTAACTGACAAAGTACCTATTCTTCAGTGCCCAAGTGTATTTTGGAGTTACGGATTGTGTCTTATACATGTCCGACACGACACAGCCGAGTTCTTTGGAGTGTCAGTGCTTCCTAGACCTAAAGCAAACCTAAGGGGGGGCATGCCCCCACTCCCCTCCCTCCCACCCCCAACCACAACACACGCACAAACACAAACACAAATTTTGTGAACTTTAGGAAATTATACTATTAACTTTCAAGCTTCACAAGATTGCAACTCCATCTCATGCTTCACATCTATTGATTGATAAAAGCAGTTCTGTTCTCAAGTCCATCTCAACCCAAGACTTCTGGTTGGCCTTGCGCTATAGAGAGGGATATTTGTGTTTCCAAAGTTATTGCTTCGAATTATAGAGAGGGACATTGTGTTCTCAATGTGATCTTTTGATGTAAAATATAATTAAAATCTAAGATTGCAACCCAATTGTGCAACTTCATTCCCATTGGTCCACTTAGCACTACATTCAAGGATAGTTTGTTTCAAACTATTGTAATCTAATGGCCTTGATTTCTTCAAAGATAGATCAATTCGAATGGCTCTGGTATTGTGCTCTGTTGCCTACACGTAAGTTGCATAAACACAGAAACGGATTCAGATACGGACAGGACAAGGATTCTTGATACGACATTTGAGAAAAATTATGGGATACGGGTACGGGATGGATCCGGTTATATATACACATGAACGCATGTTCAAATACATGTTTTATACATTATATCCTAACGATATCTATATTTAAGCATGTCTCGGATACTAACTATGTTCCCAAAGTTCTAAAGAGGATTTGTGTTGCTTCCTAATATCTCAATTATGTTTATCCCGATCATGGACATGCCAACCATGGATTGGGCCCCTTTGGATCCTAGACATATATAGGTGAGCCATATCTGATGGGATTGTCAAAGAAGAATCGTGTCCAACACGGTCCTCCCAATGAGTAATTGTGCAACATAGCCTTCTCATCAATACTCAATCACCAAGATTAAGTATCACACCATCATTGATCAGTCAAGCTTACATGCATCTCAAGCCATGAAAATATGTTGTAATACCACAGATCCAGGACGCCGCCGACACAGAGAACAAGATGGGGATCCGTCCCGTTTATCTTTCTTATATTTGTGTATGTGCACATGGTTGCAATATGAACATATTATATGTCGTGATTCGTAGCGAACAATGCATATATACTACATGTTTACAGCTCTGACGATCTAGTTAGTAAGTATTGGTATTGGGTATCTGAATTAGATGGACCCGCGCGGGGGATAGAGCTTACATTTGTTTCTGTTGGCTGTGGAGGTAGGACCTCTCGCAGTAGTCGGCAGCGGAGTAGAGCTGAGGCCGCAGGTTCTTCAGTTCCTGCACACATGCATGCATTATATATAGCAGCCATGCAGCAATTGATCGCTAATTCCAATTATTTGATCAAGACGAAATGATCCCTAGTGCTCGAGTAGAGTAGAGTACCTGGAGAGCCTTGACGAAGCTCTTGCTCCGCTCCATGGAGGCCTCGTCGAAGGTCATGGCCGGGGACGTCTCCGGCCGCCGCTGCCGCATCCTCTCCGTCCGAATTAAGGAGCTAGCGTACGTCAAGAATGAGTTCCTAACTTGGGGATCGATCGAGAATAAGGAAAAGACTAATAAAGTTCTTAGCTTTGCGAATGTGGGAAGAGCGTGGAGTGGAAGCAACTCCGGGAAGTGGGATTTTGCAATATTTTCCTTTTTGACAACGATGCTCTAACGAGCTTTCTCACTGTCAGTCGAGTTGATGAGTTATAGTGAGTTGAATGGGGTTAGGTGGTGGGCTTCATTATTTTGAACGTCTTGTTGGAGGAGGCTCACCTAATTACTCTCTTTTCCAGATCCAGTTTGGTAATACTTTTATGCAGGATTTTTTATTTTATTTCTTTGCCTCGTCTTGAAATGAAATAAAAAAATAAAAACCCAAGCAACGTGGGTTTGGTGGAACATTGTGTGTCTTTTGGATAATTTACTCGCTTTTTTTCTTCTTCTTTTTATTCGGTATATTGGAAGGGCCAAGTCTCAACAAATAAGATCACAAACTATTCCACCACTAGACATCCAGAGATAATCTGCATCAAATCAAAGTTCAGAAGAGGTCTCAACGAGTCTTGGGGCTCATTCTCATATCCATACGCAGACAAGTCTCGACCTCATAGACTCGGGTTTGGAACTTCTAATCCAACAAGACAAAGGAATTTTTTTTTTTTAATCATTTTCATGGACAATTGCATTAACAATATACCTTCACTGGATAGATGTCCTCCATCTTCCACGATATGATCTCAAGTTTTATCAAATCCACTCAATCTAAAGAGAAAAAAGAAGAAGAAAGTATTAACTTCTTCATAGGGACTAGATTATGCCATAGTTGTATAAAGGGTAAATTGTAAAAAACCTCTCGTTAGATTTTCGCTTTTTGCACTAAAAGATCCCATGCTCTTAAAATTTTCAAAAGTATGAAATATGTTCATTTTGTCCCCAAATGACAATTTTACCCCTCCCCCCTCCTTTTTCGGCTATTTGGGCTGTGTTCGCCGGCGAGGAGGAGGAGGGGGGGGGGGGGGTCGGGGGGTCGCTCGCCGGCGAGGAGGAGCAGGGGGGTCGGGGCCGGCGAGGGAGCGGGGGGGGGTTAGGGCCGGCGAGGGGAGCGAGGGGGGGGGGGGGGGGGGGGGGGGTCGGGACCGGCGAAGGAGGAGGAGGGGAGGGGTCGGGGCCGGCGAGGGAGGAGGAAGGGGGGTGGGTCGGGGGGGGGGGAGGGGGGGCGCTCGCCGGCGAGGAAGGTGGGGCTGGGGGCTCGCCGGCGAGGGGGGGGGGGATCGGGGGGGTCGGGGGGGCTGGGGGATCGCCGGCGAGGGGGGGCAGGTCGGGGGGTCTGGGGATCGCCGGCGAGGGGGGGAGGGGGGTCGGGGGGGCTGGGGGCTCGCCGGCGCCGGAGCCGCTGGAGGAGGGGGGGGGGGGGGGGGGGGGGGGAGGGGTTAGAGGGGGACAGGGGTATTTTAGGTATAAAATTTTTAAAATTTGGCTGGAGGGGTCTAATCGAGCGGATTTGTAATCTAAGGAAGGGTAAACTGCCAAATAATTCTAAATAATTTTTCTACGCAAAAGGCGCATATTTAACGAGTGATTTTTTGCAATTTACCTTTGTATAGAATATAAAACAATATCTAATGGCATGCATGAAAGGCTCTGAGCGAGTAAAGCAATTTGGACATGAATCATCATATGAGATGTGCCTCCTAACTTTTTCAAGATTAGTAAGCAACCGACTATGTCAAACTAACCACAAGAATATGCATAACAATTATGAGATTATGTTTTCAAAGTTGCTTCTACTAATTATGCTCTTAGATATACCCAATCCCGTCTTAGTAAAAGCTTTACACGAGCATGGTAAACTAGGTTCAGGATTGCTTAGACCATCTCCAATGGGGGTTTCTATCTTCCCTATTTCTATCGAAGAAACCCATTTTAGAAAAAAGGGTTTCTACATGTAGAAACTCTCATAGAAATTTTTCTATCTCTCATGACAATTATTATTGGACCCTACACCATTAAATTGGTCCTTTTACTATGTGACACCGGATAGAAATGGAGAACCATTGGAGAGCATTTTTTGTATGTGTACAATTTCTATGTAGAAACTCTTCCAACTAGGATAGAAATCTCCTTAAAGTACAATGTCAAGTAGGATAAGAACTCAATTTTAGAAATCACCATTGTAGATGGTCTTAGCATGGCTTCTGCCTTTTTTAAGGAGTCATACAAGTGTCTTTTTGTTATAGAAGTTATTTTGTACAATTATGCTATTTGGCTCCCAAAAATTTTGGGTGATACCATCTCCCATTACGTGGCATCTGACATGGCAAGTGGCATGGCAGCTGACATGTAATGTTTTAACCCAAAAAATTAATTACCCAAAACGTTTTATTGTTAATGCTAATTTTAATTTAATGTTAATATTAATTTTAATGTTAATGTTAAATTAATGTTAATGTTAATATTAATATTAATATTCATGTTAATCTGATATTAATATTAATTTAAACATTAATTTTAATGTTAATGTTAATGCTAATTTTAATTTAATGTTAATATTAGCTTTAATGTTAATGTTAAAGTTAATATGAATATTAATGTTAATTTGATATTAATATTAATTTTAATATTAATATTAGTTTTAGTGTTTAATTTTGCCATGTCAACTGTCATGTCATCAGCCATGTCATATGCCACATAATGGAAGATGATATCACCCAAAAAAATTGGGAGCCAAATAGCATTTTTGTATTTTGTAATAGTAACTTATCAAAACAAAAAAAGAGAGTAGTTAATCCAATTTGGGAGGAAACAATCCCAAACAATTCTCAAATTTGGAGTCTTTGGACCTCAAGGATGCGGACCTTGCTTTGGATATGTAGTTAGTGGGTCGATCATGGCATTTAAGGTTGGAACGGAAGCAAATTATGAATTATATCTTCGACACACGGTTGAACCAGTTCCTTCTACGCCTTCTAGATCACGGCGACCCACAACGGTGATGCTTGTTAGTTTCCACCCCGCAACAGATCTCATGCAAGAGATGGAGAAGAGGAGAGGAAGAGGAAAGACTTTGGACGTAACTTATGGTAGAGGAATAACTTGTGATCTCCATACGAGAGCACACCTCTATATATAGGCAAGTTGGGAACCATAATGGGTGCACCCATATATGCACAGATATCCATATTGGACCTGGCACGCTTGGCCGTTCACACATGGTTGAACCAGACCCGGTCTGGACTGCAATAGGTCGATCCGGTTTGGTCTAATTTCAACATACTCTCACTTGCACACAATGAGTACACTCATCCTTTTTTCACATCCTAAGTAGGATCATATATCTGTACGGCGTGCGACCATGAGTATGTGCAAGCGGAGCACCTTAAACCAAATTTCTCAAAGAATCAGCCTAAGGATAACCCCTATCACAAAAACAAAATCCTTATAAGGAACTCATGCACATATCATTTCGTGTTGTCTTATTCAAATCTCTCTCAATCTCATGAAGAGCATATCCAAATACCATGGTTTAGTTATGACTTAGTCACCCTTTCCTATAATCCTTGGATGCGCATAAAGTTTGGCCATTGACTGATCGTAATACATGTCTCGTGATCTTCCTCCTAGTCACTATAATATTTTGCTTATCAATCTGTTTTTTCACTCACATTCTTTGATGTACGCTATTTATTTCACCGTAAATGAAGCATGTCAAAGTAGCGGTCAGTAACTTTGAACTTCGTCGTATAAACCGTTGTCTCTAAGGATATTGGTGTATGCACCTCAGTGCATAACATGCTTAGTCAAGCTTCTGAGCTTACATAGCAAGGAAGCATAGATCCATTCCTCATTCTTCGTTGCGGTCATCATAGCATACGTCATATGCAAAAGTGTCGCGGTTGAAGGACTCTCCAATAGAGTATACTCATTTACATGTACGTCCCATTTACATGGAGATTGCCATAGGAATATGATTTCCATGTGAGACTTGTCATTGTAGCATAATACCTGTTCCACATCCGTTTAATCAAACATGTCAACAAAATTTGGCCCTAATGAAACTAAATAGACATTGAAAGATACGATGTTGGTTCAATTTGTTGGAGTCCAATTTGAATTTGGTAATAACATATTTGTGGACATCAAATTTTCTTAAATATTTTATTTGATTTGGTTTAGATGTCCATAATTGGTGCTGGGCTATTTTAGGTGTAATAGGATTATTATTTTAGGGTTTCCTATTTAGAAAATATTATTAGGGAAGATTTATGAAATGCCCAAAAACTAAAAAAGTTTTATGTAAAACCCACCGCTAAAAAAAATTTCATCGCGTGCCCAGAATTAGAGAAACTTATCCAAAGCGGGTTCCAAATGACCCTTTTGCCCTTCCTTTTAATTTATTGGAAACACCCACAAAACTGTTCTTAAAAAAACGTTTCAATACTCCATCTTCTTCCATACGCTGCTCACTTTCGAATCTAGGTTTTCTCCTCAAAAAATTTTAAAAACTCGTCGGAAAATTTCGAAAGGACCAGGACGAACGGCAAAAGTGCTAAAACGGAGGTTCAAACATCATTTTTTTGCGATTCTAAAATTTCGGAAGGCCGTCTAACGATGAAGCCGTTACTTTCAGTCTCCTCGACGATACGCTCATTTTGCGACAAACGGGACCTCGTTTCGACCTCCCAGTCAAAAGTTATGGCCCTCCAAAGTTTCAGCTGACCATAAAATGCAGGAGAATGGCCATTCTCCGTTTAGAACACGAAAAATGTTATTTTTCGCATGAGGGTGGTCATTCTCCGTATTAGTAACACGGAGAATGGCATTCTCCGTCTTAATTTACACGGAGAATGACCATTCTCCGTGTTAGTAACACGGAGAATGACATTCTCCGTCTTAATTTACACGGAGAATGGTTATTCCAGTGTTAAAACGCAGGAGAATGACCATTCTCCGTGTTAGAAACACGGAGAATGCCATTCTCCGTGTTAAATAAAACGGAGAATGTCATTCTCCGTGTTAAATAAAACGGAGAATGGCATTCTCCGTCCTAATTAAGACGGAGAATGGCCATTCTCCGTGCTAAATTAAACGGAGAATGACCATTCTCCGTCTTAATTTACACGGAGAATGCCATTCTCCGTGTTAAATAAAACGGAGAATGTCATTCTCCGTGTTAAATAAAACGGAGAATGGCATTCTCCGTCTTAATTAAGACGGAGAATGGTCATTCTCCGTCCTAATTAAGACGGAGAATGGTCATTCCAGTGTTAAAACGCAGGAGAATGGTCATTCTCCGTGTTAGAAACACGGAGAACGGCATTCTCCGTTTTAAATAAAACGGAGAATGGCATTCTCCGTGTTAGTTTACACGGAGAATGGTCATTTACAGTGTTAAAACGTTAATTTAGTTTTTTCATGAATAAAGAGTTTCGTTCTTCTTTCAAAACGATGATAATTCTTATGGAAAAGAAGAAGAAAGATCTTCTCTCCACAATTGACCTAATCGTCGAAAAACTTCAAATGTCTCCACGATGAAGATGATGATGATGGTGATGATGATGACGAGCGATGATCTGAGTTCGACTGAAGAAAAACACACCGAACTACGAACGATTTTTGCGATCTCTGCTGAATATGAGAGCAATGGAATTCAGATTTCCCGTGAAGAAGAAGAAGACGAAAATCGCAATCCAGATCTGAGTTTTTTGAATTCAAATACATATAGATGACCAATTCGCGCGGAGGGGTAGTTTCGATATTATAAAAATAGCATTTCCCAGCGGGTGGCATCTAAAAGGGAATCTTGGAATATTTAACGTGAAAATACTTAATTCTGGGTATTTCATAAAACTTATGCAACGGGTGGGCATTTCATAAAAGTCCACCCCGAAATTGGGTTTCTCAGCAATTTTCAGATATTATTATGACATAAAATTAGGTTTCTCATCCTATTTGTATGAGGTGAGGGCGGGGCACAAGATATAACACAAAGTTGAGATTCGGGGTGCTCGTCCATAGGAGATATAAACATGCACATAATTAAGGCCCACCTTGGGCGTTTGACTTGGCCTAACATATTACCTGGTTTACCATGTGTTTCATTAGATCCTTGTATAGCTAAATATTTGATGCCACATTTAGAAATGCAATTATATATACTTGCTGCAAATATGTCATTTGGAGTGGCATTGGATGGAACACAGAATTGGTGAGAAGAAGATGAGTAGATTTGGTAAGCTTACTTTGAGTCTACAAGGAAACTGCTGATAATGTTTTAGTAGTATTTGAGTTTACTTAAGGTTGTTACTAGCAATATCTTTCAAAAGGATGTCAATTTTTAGGTAACTCTGGTAGCAGCAATGGTTGAATTACCTCTAAATTATCAATAAATAAATTCTTGCTCTCAGTTTTTGGAGGATTACCCATTTGAGACCATCAAGGGTTGCTTGAACTCCTATCCGAAACAAGATATCAGTGGCCTTTGGTAGGTTGGACAGGTATTTGATGACACTTCAAATCGATATGCTGTCACTTTCCCGAGGTATAATTTTGCACTTCTTCCCTTTCAATAAAGTTTTTTTTGAGGTTGAGCTTTGTTTTTCCATCATGTTGGAGAAATAACTCTATAGGAAAAGGAAATTCCTGTTATCAATTTCCAATTTAGAATCTTTGTTGTAGAAGTCTATCAACTCTCCTTGTTTATCTTCATGCTTCCCTACCCACTCCTTTATTTTTACCCTACCTTTTCCATAACATTAACCCAAACTCACCTACACCATAGAGACCTCCCAAGATCTTTCCATGAAAGCTTCTCCTATTCTTTCTCCATGTGGTGCAACCGACTAATGAACAAAGGAGCCTATGACTCTGCTTTGTGTTAGGATTAACTTCTATGGAAATCCATTTCCTTGAGGTCACCTCTCCTTGAGGTCTCTGCTCTCTCCAAGAAACCATTAGCAATCTACTCGCTCTGCCATCATGGAAAGGCATCCCTCTAAAACCCCGAATATTTAGTTCCTTATAGGATATGGGATGAGAGTTTGATTGATATAATTCGAGTGTGTTGGTCTCATGTCTACATCCAGGTCAGCCATTTAGCAAGTTGGACCAAGTGATGTGCACATTTTGCCATGCACGACTCATGTCCTAGCGGCTCGTAGATTGGGGCATGACAAATATCCCAGTCAATTTGTTTGGCACAAGCAGCTGTAGGGAGTCCCAAGAGCATGGTGTTGAGTATTTCTAAGGCACAAACAAGCGCGCAGATTCCTGAGCTTTTAGAAAGTACATATTGTTTGTATTGTTGAAATGTGACAAAGTTCAGAGTTTGAGAATGGTCTCGAGGAGCGTTAGTCTATATGTGTGGCCGAATGCGGTACAGGAAAGAGGGTATTTTATGCGGATATTGAGTATTGGTTTCGCAAAGGAGATCTCCACTGCAAGAGTTCATATGGTGAGTTCTTGAGGAGGGAGAGTATAGGACATAGTGGGATGTTAGGACTTCCAGACTACCTAACTATGATCTGCATGGAACTTACATTGGTTATGAATCAAATTCCAGCATGTCCTGTAACAAACGATAAATGCAATTGGCTGGTTACAAATAGTTCATATGTGCGACTACTAATGGCTACTTAACAGACGGTATTATGTGACCACATTCTCAAAATGTATGGTACCAAGCACTTTGCACTTTGTGTTGCCTTGTTTATCTCTTGCCTGTGTAAAAACATAGTTCTTGTTTCATGGAGCTATGGCAGATATTCTCAGCCAAATTGAGGATGAATGTCATGTCAATTCATTTACAAACTATTGTGTCATATTTGTTGGACAGATATTGGGTTTATACAATATAAGAAGTAATCATTGCATAGTTGCATGTACTGTTTTTTTATTTATTTATCAAAACACCGTATCTTAAGGATGCAATTGTGAAGGATGTGTACAAAATCAATGATTGTGGTTCTTCAATTTCCTCTGCTAGTGATATATCTCAGGAACCTGCCTCCTGGAGGGTTTGGTGTATTACTAGCTCTATTTATAACAATAATTACGGGCTGCATGGGTGCTGCATTGTGATGATTTCTTCAAATTAAAACTTGATGGCTCCAAAGAGCTGAGTATTATGCAAGAAGCTGGTGCAATTTTTCTAACTCAAAATGGGTTAGGGAGGCCTTTTGCAGCTAAGCAGCAGATCTCAATATTTTTTCAGTATGCCCTCGTGATGTATTTAAGATGCTTGGGAGGATCTAGTTTGTTGTCTTATCGGATTGGGTATGTTCAACTTGTGGACTAGCTATGAGATCAAGGATAATCTATGTCTGATGGGGGCGCTTGAGGAGGGACCTCAATGTCCTCCCCTAGGAGTTTTCAGTCTGCAATTTTGTAACTTAAAATGGTTTAGGGGTCTCAGTTTTTTTCAGTATGCCCTACCTAGTGATATATTTAAGATAATTGGGAGGATTTAGCTTGTGGTCTTACGGGTTGGGTAAAGAAGATTAGGGTTTTAAGTTCATATGTCTTATTCATCTCAACAAGAGGATCATATATAGGTTTACAATATAGGATCATATATAGGGTAACTAATATCTATCTAACTATCTTAACATGTTCGGCATGTGGAACTAGCTGTGAAATGAAGGATAATCAGTTTGTTATTTATTTCGAGGGGGGAGCTTGACGAGGGACTTCGATGTCCTCCATTAGAATTTTTCAATCTGCCTGAAAGTGGAGGTTTAAAATTACACATCATATTATATAGGCAATTGAGGATCTGACACAGCTACCAATGGCTGACCCTGTGTTTGAGTAGTTCTGGCCAACATGTGGAAATTCTAGACTTAGATGTAAATAGTATTCCTGACCAAGTTGTGTAATATCTTGATGGACATACATCCTGATAGAGGTGGGACTGATTTCCCTTCTGAATCGGGTACGGCTCAAGGCTCCAAGAACTCGGCCCAAACTGACACTTCATGAGTTCTCCTTCACTCCTTTGCCGCCAAGGGTAAAGCACTAGGAAGTCATGTCCTGCCACTAGATCGGCTAATGGATTGAGCAAATTCCTGACCCCTTTCTTATGGTGATCATGGCTGTACGATGGACTAATTTGTCCCCTGACAGAAATCACAGGAAATAAGGTTCCTGATTTACCTTATAATGACCTGTCTGGAGGAATTTTCGTTCTAACCCGACACTAGCCTATAAGTTGTCCCAATACTGCAATTCTAGAAAATAGGATGCGTGTACTCCTGACCATGAGAGAGGAAGGTCATGTTCTCTAGGTACACAGAAAAATTCCTGTTCTCCTTCATTGCATTTTGCTAGGATCTTTGCTGCCTTAATTGCAGATGGAGCAGTGCAAAGTTGGCACGTGTAAGAGGATCGGTTATCGTCAAAACCCTCTTTGCTAAGTAACATCAATTAGCAGTTTGTATAACTAGTTTTATATATTTCATAAAAAGATAACTTGTTTCGATATAAAATTTGGTATGTGAAGGCCTCTGATCTACTTTCTAACATGAAAGTTAAATGGGGGTAGAGTCAGGTCAAGCAGGTTCATAGTATGTGTGGGCCGGGTAGATAGCAAGATTTAGAGTATCGTCTGATACTGGTAGATATCAGTCGATACCGATACCAATATGTATTAGTTGTATACATATTGGTTTTGGAGTGTGCAGTCTTATTATACTTAGACCCCCACCAGTACCAGCACATACTAAATTATACTCTCCTTCTTGGCCGATTCAACAAAACAATGAGCAGTAAAAGAGATGTATGGCAAAAGAACAATATCGACACAATAATTTGATCATGCTAAATATCAACATGCTATGGTCTGTTGATAAATTTTCGTATCGACAACTTGTAACCATAGACATTTGTCACAGTTGTATACTATAAATTTACAACGTTAATACCATATTATTCCATTAGAACTATATATTGTGGGGGTCTTTGTCTAAAAGCAATTAAGATAAAGCAACAATACATATTTCAGGTGAACAATTTAAAATGTTAAATAATTGTTCCATTTATATGTTTTCCATGAAGTATAACAAAGTCCATGAAACTTTGTCAATCTTTCATGGAGCTTCCTTATTCTCCATAGCCAACAACATCTTCATGGGAGAGTCTTGGATGATGATGACTCAAAACTAATGGGAACCATAAATAATAAATAAGATTATGGTTAAATGTACACATATTTTTGAATACTTGGTACTTAGGTCAATTTATA